>JAMKCH010046569.1:0-11133 GCA_023653785.1 Ophioderma brevispina
GCTTACAGCGTAAAAACAGAAAAGAGGGAAGAAACTCCAGCAATCTACACCCTCCCCCGTAAGAACTTTCGGCATCGAGGAGACCTCAATGCCAAAGTAGACAACAGGACGGAACGGGCCAAGTGATCGCTACCTCACTCTAGTTTGAACATATGTCATGGTGCGGTGATCACAAGGTCACAGGAAATTGAGACGAGTTAATGTCCAAGAATGCGAGCTGGTGTTTGTTAATTCCAAACAACAGAGGGACGATCAGGTAGACTGGATGTGGGTGCTAGTCCCGGGTACTGGTACAAGGGCTATATTCCCGCCTTTTCTGCGCGACCAGTGGACTTTCAATCAAGTGACGTGTAAAAGTCACGTTCGAAACCATAGTTCTTAAAACCATGAAAATCCCGCCCCCCCCACCATTTCTTTCATGTTGTTCAATCCACCCCTGTGGGCTTTAATTTGACTTAACGTTGTTTCTCAAATGATTTTAAAGAGGAAAATAAAACAAAATTCATTTGAAAAAAATGCCATTTATTTGAAAAGATTAATCTGATGAAAGGATTTAGTATACGTAATCATGAGGAAGATATTGCTTGAATTTCTTGATTTAAGGTTGAAGGAAATTAGCATTTTAGGGTATCTTTTCAGTAATATTCATTTCATCCAATAACTGTATCTTTCTATTTGAATACCATATACATTAGGTTTGTTTGAAATCAATCGTCAAGTGATTAGGAAGCTTCTAATCCGTTTCATAACTTGTAAAACTACTTGGCTACTAGATTATACTTACTAACATCTAACAAAACAACCACAATGATCTAAATTAAAGTTTCGACATTGGGTCGTTATTACTTCACCTTCCATCGGCGTTGCAGTTAGTTGCGGTTGGCTAACTGCATTCTCTAGTCGTGGGTCGAGTCTCGTTTACAGGCACACGGGAACTAACGTAATTACTTAGCCAATAGCCGCTCGTACAATTTTAATAGGTCCATACAGAGTGAAACTGATCGATCTTTTTTCAATGACGGGCCACTAAACGGTAATATGCTTGGGGCTATTGAAGTAAATAAGTACATGTATCAGTATGCGCCCGGCTCTTTAGATATTTGTCTTTAGAAATCGTGGTCTTCTCCAAAAGGAATACTACAACCTAAAACTTACAGACTCCGTTTCCCGAATATTCCGTGAATTTTTCTCATCAGTTTATTACATGAACCTAGAATCTCCGTGGCCTTTTTGTCGGCCCCCAAAAATTTAGGGGAATAGTGTTTTTTTAAAACACAAAATCCATTTCCAATTCAATTTAAACCCTCTTTTTTAATTTGAAGAGTGTCCTGATTTTCAAGTTAACATGTGTGCTTCAAGTCTACGTGACTGTCGTCTTAGTGTTCTTCTAAAACCATCGATGAAATATGTTAGGAGGGTTCATGCCTGACATTACGCTTCTTCCGATGCTAAATGAGAGTATGCGAGACCATTTAAGGAAGGTCGCTGAACATCCATACAAATTAAGCACGGTATAGTCCTTGATGATGGCTGTAGAATTGTCATTAAACTGGCATTTGTATTATTGTATGTATTGTGCATAAGCTATATTAAGTTGAAGTGCATATTCGCCTATATCTAACAGTATTAATGGAAGCTGTTTATAATACTATACTAAGTTATTCTTTTATGCATGTTCTTTTCAAATAATGTATATATTAATATCGTCGCCCACATCCCATACGTCTATCTGACGAAATGCCGTTTTTCGAGAAAATCGCCATTGAGAAATTCTAATCTACCTGGGAGAATTTTCATGTTTTGACTATAGAATTAAACAATTCAATTACTTTTCAATTTGCATTATGAAGAAAACATTCTGAAGTGTTTAAAACCTTGCTTAGTTTTGAAAGTTGGCAATTGTATTTCCTGATATAAAGACTACAAGTCATAAGTTACTGTATGTGAACGCAAAAAGAGTCGTATTTTTGCACATACGACGCTAATTTCCACCGTTTATGATTTCAATGGCGGTGTCAGAGAGTTCTATATGTGGAACACGCCATGTTCACGCTGAGGCCGGCAGATGCGACGCCCATTATCTGTATGTGAAAAGCGTAAATAGCTTGTTTTAAGCACAGCGTAATTATGAAATGAAACATACGACAAGTATAGCTTATTGATCAAAATTCTTAATAGTCTCACTAATTCGGGTTCCCTTTCAAGATTGTAAACTTTGGTGCATAATATAAGTACAAATATGCAAAATAAATCCTCAAAAAAAGTTAAAAATGTCAGATACGACAGTATGTGATTTGGGCGACGAATGTGGAATGCACTCTGAGTAATAGTCCTATATGACTTGGTGTGTACTTGATTCCATAAAAAATTAGGGCACTTTCAGATACCCGTTGTGCATGCATAGACCATAACATAAGTACATATTGCAAAATATCTCAAAAACGAGTTAAAAGTCAGATACAGACAAGTATTGATTGGGCGAACGATATTTGGAATGCACCCGAGTAATAGTCTATAATACCTTGGTATGTACTTGAGTCCACTAAATTCCCCATTAGGCTTTAGTCCTGCGTTAGTGCCATATGACCTTGCAAAAGAGTCTGGCACAAATGTTTTGATAGTTTCTTTTTTCCTGGGCAACTTTGAGCTGGCAGATCTTAATGCTGCCGTTTTGTCATCTTGGGCAGTTTGAGATAGGAACGGTGATCAAATTATAACAGGGGCTAATTTTCTAAATGTTTCACATGGGGTTGAAAGGTGTTATATTGCTCATCTGGTTCTTGGGATAAAAATATTTTCTTCATATCTACAACCTTTGTGTGTTTTGAACGAAAGGCCAAAAATGTTCAAGGTCATCGTAAAGTTCCGATTGATTTCAAATTGGTTTCAAATTGTTCCGTATGGGATTTCCCCGGCGGGAATGTTTACCACGAGAAATATACATGTACTCAAAGATATCTAACGGAAGCCTGATTGCAGATCCCCATATCCCCAGATATTAGATATGAAAATGAGTGGGAGTGTTCCAAAAGATTTTTCCAAGATCTGTAGCTTCAGATATGACTGAAGCAAACTGTAATCTGCCTTGTTTATAAATAAACATTCAAAATTTATTGTGTTACTCAAAAACTTATTTATTCCACTATGATGTTTAAGGAAAACGTTTATCGCAAGACATTAACAGGTAAAATGTTGACGTCAAAGGTAATGAAAGAAAATATTAAACAAAACTTATTGAATATAAACTTTTTTTAATCGTTCAGTCGTTTCTTAAGGGTAGAGACCCAATCGGCACCCGAGTTCCCAGTTTAACACCCTCAAAATTCAGAGTTTTGTATCGTAAGGGGGGAAACATTTTTCCAATTCCCGGTTATTTAACTCGCGCACAATCGCGAGAGCCCGCGCGCACCGCACGCACACATACATTCACACCACACAGTCAGTCCTATTGGATTAAGTCCTTTCTATGAAAAGCTGTGAAAACACGTTAATGCTTATATCTGCGCTTTCTCCATCAAAAATGAATTTGCATCGCGAGAAATATATTTTTCTCACTACCACAGTTAACGTGCACATCGCATTTCAACGAAATTGAAATTCCTGCAATTTGCTCTTTGACCTTGGAAGAAGATATAATTTTACACACAGAATAACGTACCAGAAAATAAGGGTTCCCACAGAATAATCCTCCCCTAAAGTTTAAGAACGTTCGTTTGCATCACTTAGAACTGATGTTATAAATGTTAGTCTTTGAAGAGAGGAAACATTAACTATGCCCTCAAAGGCTGTACTTCCAAACAAAACCTTTTGGTATCAAACATTTACTCCATTTTCAAAAGTGATGGTTTACAGAAAAAAGTTACACTTTGCAGTATTCAAAGTCAACCATATCAATTACAAGCATGTCATTGCTTTCTTTTTTCTTTGCAATCTAAGTAAATACAGTATTCACGCATTAGGCAAAATAAACAAGGACAAGAGACAAACAGAAGAATTCTTTTGTTTTGTTTTGTGCGTACAAGCCGTTTTAGTCTTGCCATTGGTTTGTGCACGAAAAAACAAAACCCCGAAGGCATCTGTGGGTAATATTTTTCTTAAAGGGGCACAGAAACATTTCCAGAAAAGACATAATTCCTTAAAATAACTGAAATGTATAGATTGGACTAAAACAATGAGCACAAAACAGTTTTATACCAAAGGGTGATAGCCACCTACAAGGCCGTAAGTTCATGTGAAGTGCGACTCGCGGTGTAAGAAACTGAGTGTCCCGATGAGGAGAGTGTCCTAGCTACAATAGCAACATGTACGGACTAAACGTGACCTTATAGACGTGCCATTTGTGTACAGTGATGAAAACAAATGATGTCATACAGGCACTCAATGGAGACCACAAAAGGTAGGACACTCAGTCACACGGCCACCGCGGGCACTGTAGTTTATGACACCGGTATAGCGTTGCAAAATCGACGCGGTTTGTCAAACTCGACGTTTATGTCCGCCTCTAGCCGTGCCATACGAAGTGGTAATTTTCAGCGCTCACCTTCATTTTCAGTCCAAAAGATCCTCGTTGTAATAGTTAATTTACATACCACTAGTCAATCGAGAACTATTAGGCCATAGGAACATAAAAAAGGTTATGGACCAGTCTGATGGGTCACAGGGAATTTACACAACTATGATGTGTATTTTGCTTTTTGCGTTTTAAGTGTGCAACATTAAGCTGTTGGATTAAAAGCACTCCGGAGTAGTTTTATTACAAAATCACCTGATTACAACCACACACTGTTTTAGGCCTATTTCAGAGTTTTTTCAGGTGTGGGTCCAACCATGTAAAGGAATACCAAATCTCAATTGAGGACGCTCTATATAAATCCCTAACGTCCTCAACTGCATTTAAAGTATAAAAAAAAAACAAGGATTGACTCATGCCTTGGTAGGATGAAAAGTGCCCCCGATCTAACAAGAAAAATAACGCTGCCTCCCTTTTTTCAGTGATCGTCAGATTTTCTCTATAGGGCATTAGGGATCTACAAATGTGAACCCTTTACATTGCACTTGGACAATAAAACCTTTAGCATGTGTACCGGTGTCTATACAGTGTCTGTGTGACTGAGTGTCCAACAACCTCATCTAGCTATGTGTTCTCCATTGGACGTGCTGTATGCCATATTTGTTTCCAGGCAGTACCCAAATGGCCTCGTCTACAAGGTCACGGTTTTTTTTTGTTTATTTTATTCCGTACATGTTGCTGTGGTAGCTGGGACACTCGCTCATGGGGGGACCACTCAGTTTCTTTATATAGGGACCTCAGTCACGAGTCATGGGGTTAAACGGTCTCGCAGTAGTATGGAGTATTTAAAATTTATTATCAAGAGTTAACTCAATACAGTAGTATTACTAACTCGTCTCACATGAGACCATGATCAAGAAGTATAGATGGTTAAAACATCAATGTTATCAACAAATGAAAGGGACTGGACCATCGATATGCGTGGAGAACAGCAAATGATTTTCCACTGCGCTTTCAATAGCCTCTATTGACGTATGTCCGCCTTGTCGCGAATTTTGACGCAACAGGGCCTAACAAAGCTTGATGCGCACGCATACAGCCAGGCAAGGAACAATGCAAACCTCCGAAGAAACTGGCAGGCAGACGTCACATGTGAATCATTATATAAAGATGCACGGATTTAGCAAAATGCATTGACACAAAAACGGTTTTATTTTATAGACATGGGAGTTTAATAATCATCAGACCATATTCTAATGCGCTGAGACACAAGAGGAGATATACTCAAAATAATAAAATAATACAAAAATTAAAAATAATAGCAGAGATTTTATATGGCGCCTTATGCTATTGGCTCTAATGCGCTTTCACAAATGGCCGCTGATCATTGGCCCAAGGCAACCATAAACCCATTTAGCATCAATCAAGGGGATTGCAGGCAGATCAGGATTCAGCGCTTCCCTTATCAGCAAATATACATCGAGATAACCAGCTTCCCAAATTTCGCATGGGTAAATCGGGAAAACCAAGCGGTTAAGTCCTTGTCCAGGGAAATTACAAGATGGCGAATCTCACAGGGCTCGAAAGCACGCATATACGCACGGATGAGCACAATACAATGGAGTCGAGTGCTTAACGATTGAGCTGGGGTATCTTTACGCTATAGGGACATAGGGATATACAAAATGTGAAACCATTACACTGCACTGACAATAAAACCTTTAGCATGTGACCGACCTCAAAGTCCACTGGGCACGGGGTTCAAACGTCTCAGTATGAGTCAACTTTCCTTACATAGTATCATTCCAGGGATAACATTGGATAATATGACATGGTACTGAAATTTTCACTTTCTTTCAATTTTGTCCATATGTAAATGAAATGTTATATTTTTTCAAAGGAAAAATGTTCCTCAATCATAAATGGTTTCCTTGACATTAATGTTGGTTCAACCAAATTGCAATTTCAACACGTTCACACATATTGATTGAAAATGAAGCTTGATTGAAGAGCTTAAAAGTAAGATGTCATCAGCATTTACTATACATTAAGGAAGTGAAGTGATATAATAAAAAAAATGGACCTAATATGACCCTTGAGGATAACATGTCAATATTTTTAAAATCAAGATGGAATTGATATAAAGATTGTGTTCTACCATTTAAATAAACCTGAAAAAAGAGGCAGAATCAGTGACACTATAATTCCTAAGTTCATCAAGAAAGGAGGGGGATTTTTCAAACGAAAATCCATTACCAAAAAGCAAGGTTATTCTCTCCACAGCGGAGCGGAGAGGTGTAGGCGTGGGCGTAGAGCTGTGTATGTGTGCCGTTACGATTCCCCGTTCCTATCTGTGGAAGAGCATTTTATGTTCATAATTTATTTATATCACTGTTATAGGTAATTGGTCTGATCCTCATAACTCATGTATTTTCCAAACCCCGACATTGGGTGTAGTAGAACACCTAATTATAAAAAAACATGCTGTATATAAAAGGTTTTATCACATAGGAGTCGGGACACGATAGAACATCAGAACGTCATGCCATTTCAGAAAAATAATTCAGTGCTTCTTTGTAGTTCACAGTTTAAGGGGAATATGGGGTTGGAAGGGTAAAAAACAAAATTGCAAATTGAAATTTGGACCAAAATCTACCTTTCTTTTGCTTTTTGTTTGACAACATGGAGCTTCCGTTCAAAAGTTATGGTCGAAAAATGAAAACTTCGCGAGCAAAATTTATTGTGTTCTTCATTTTTTTATGGTACTTTCATGTTTCTCATATTCACGCTGCGAGATTAACTTTTTCGGCTATAAAATTCTATATCTCGAAAACTAATTTTACTTGTTGATCTCTAAGTTTTAAAAATTATTAGTGAAAATTCAATCTCTATTGTTTTTAATATATACTACGAGCAAAATAGTGTCCCTAACAATAACAAAACCTACAAAAACAGGTTCTAGACTAAATGCCGATATCTCAAAAGTGAGTTGTGGACGCTATGTCATAGCGTCGCGCAGGATTTCTCGAAAACGATTTAACCTACAGCAGAGATGGGATAAAAGCAAATTGAAGTTATAATAATTGGGCTATAGAATGAAACCACCATGGTGCCAATAGCAACATGGGAACATGATGTAGTCAAAAAACAAACAAACAAATATTTTTTCCCTTTCTTGATACGCACCCCCCTTAAATTCATGTTCCAATGGAGCTAAGTCACCATGGTGGTTCATTCTCTAGCCCAATAGTATACTTCAAGTTGCTTTATACATTTCTAGGGTTAAATCGGTTCGAGAAATCTTACGCCGAGCCGCGATGTCATATCGTCAAAATTCACTTTTGAGATATTGGCAATTTAGTCTAGAAACACTGTTTTTTAGGTTTTGGTATATTTTAGAAACACTGTTTTGATCTTATTATATATTAAAAATTAGGTAGCATTTCAATAATAATTTAAAACTTAGAGAATCAAACAGCAAATTTAGTTTTTGAGATAGAGAAAGTTTGTAAAGTCGAAAAATGTTAAAAATCGCAGCTTGAAAAAACAATACAAATACATAAGAAATAAAAATAAATTTCGCTCGCGAAGTTACATTTTCGGTACATTTGCCATAACTTGTAACGGAAGCTCCGATTGTTGTCAAAACAAAAAGCAAAGAAAGGTAATTTTGTTCCTAAAATTCAATTGCAATTTGTATTTTTCGCCCTTCCAACCAATATTCCTCCTTAACCTAAAACGCAGAACGAGATTATACCAATAAAACATGACGCACAGTCTTTACAATTACCGTAAGATTTTTTTAAATAGAGAGTTTTGCATATTTCCTCGAGGATTGGGTATTGATGGTTAGTTTCAAGCCTTGGCTATGTCGCGATTAGGCCTTTTGTTGGCATTTAAAAAAGATATTGTGGCCATGGTACAAAAGTTTAATGACACAGAATCGGCTTACTGGAAAACTGATAAATCAATTTACAATGGTCTTAGGCCAGGATGTAAAGAAATCATTCATACGCTTTGCGCTAATATCTTAATACAAGGTTGGATGGTCCAAAAAAAACCTAGTTGCAGTTTCTCCCATGGCTATGATTAATATTTGACGTGTCAGAGGTAAGTTGTGTTCATATAACAGCGTGGTAATTGAAAATTTCATGCTGATACTTCACTGAAACATCCAAGCTATCATTTGTTATTAATTTTTTGGGGGGTCAACATTTACTTAGCTAGCTAGTAGTACCCAATATATATGAAGCTTAGTGGTACCGTGACTTTGTTTTTACCTGTGGCCAAATACAAGAAATCTTTTATATAAAATTAAAAAAAACTATAAAAACTTTTAATTGAGGTATCACTCATTTTGAATCTAACTATAATTTCACTACCGCAAATAAAAAATCTTCAAATCACTTTTTGCCATCAGCTGTACAGCTTCTGGTTATAACGCAGTTAAACCCTATTAAAGGTGCAACTAGAGAGATCAGGTGATCACGACGGCGCAAAACTTGGAATATCTTCCAGAATCCATCACAACTTACAAACAAAAATAACTTTTAAACTCAACTGACAAAACAATCTATCAACCAGTCAATTCTTTTAAATTTCTCCCCAAGTCCTCATTTCTCTTACCTTTTTCTTCAACCTTTTTTCTATCTCTCTCTCTCTTCCTTAAACCTTTACCTTTCCTCACCTCTACCTCGTCTATCTCCTCCGCTCTTATTATGAAATATTATTACATACCTCAGCACGACCTTTGATAAGTCTCTCCTTCTTCTAAATTCGCGTATCCCGCTTTCCCGTTAAGTGTTTGTTTTACTTAGATATGGTTGTTTTTGTTTCGTTTGTCTGGTTTTTTTTTTGTTATGTTTATTTACCTATGCAAAGTTTCTATATCACCCACCCCTTATTTTGGTATCATTATTGTAATATTAAGTATATTTTACTTTAATGGATTACAGGGCGCAGTAATACCATAACCATTACTGCACTAAGCATATCATATCATATCACCTCACCATTTTATCTTAATAGCAGTCTACCATTGATACGTTTATGTAGTTATTATATATTATCTGTATTTTCACATTCTGTCACTTTCGATATATAGCTGAATAAAATTGAATTGAATTAATTGAATTGCGATTTTTCACATATCCGGTGTCCCTAAAAATCGAAAGTCTGATTTTTTCCCAGATGTAAAGCTGTTCCATCAAACTATTCCCCATCTGAAAGGATTAGATGAGAAATTTTTCTTTGGTACAAATTTGTGAAATTTCCTAATTTTTCTTTTTTTAATTTATAAATTGAAATTCACCTCATGTTTTACATTGAAATATAAGCACCAAATCCAAATCTACATTTTTCTTCTCTTTTTCTCTCTTTCTTTCTGTAGCCAAATACAAGGTAAGAAATCTATTGATTGTGTTAATAATATACTACTTATGACACAATATTTGGGTGTCCAAACTCTCCTCGTTGCACCATTTAAACTAGGCGTATAATGTTTTAGAAAGCCTTATTTTGCGCAGACGAAAGAAAAGTAGGATGAGTCTTCATAGCCCAGTAGCCAGTGGTAGGCATATCATATGGCGTCGTCATATTTGTATAACAGCACAATCTTCAGTATCACTGTTGTCGGGCGCAGGCTGACCTGAAATAACGAGTTGGATAATATTAGCTTCATGTACTTAGTTCTGACGGAGCTGGTTGCCTGAGTTTTGCGCATTAATTTAAACCAAGCCGGGAAAATCAATTCAGGAAACTTTAATAAATTTCCATTCGAGTTCGTTTACAATCACGATCCATGCAAACGTATCGAAATTCACTTATCAGAACCCTTTATCGCTGTAAAAAAGTGTTCAGAAACTGGTGCAAAGAGGTGTTTAGGTATACACATGTCAAATTCTAAACATTTTGCATCAAATTCCTAAACAACTGGGTGTCAAATACAGGGAACAGCTTAGACCTTAAACATGTTTTAGCTCAAGGTGTTTTAATTTTTTAAGACTTTTTAAAACATTGTGAAATAAGTTTTTTAATCCTAATCAACCATTTTGGCAGTTTATGGATGAACATTCCTCAGATGTTTGGAAAATAAATAAATAAAACATAAACAAAAACAAACAAAAAAATTTTTTATTGAAAACAATTAGGATGTTGTAGACTTTGATTGTAAACTTTGTTGGACAAGAAGCCAATAAATTGAAAGTGCCATTGGATGAGCGTCATTCCAAAGGAAGTAACCCTCTAGATTTTCTAGATCATTTGAACCAATCCAGCGGTTTTAGTAGGGGCAACCTGATTCGCTGAAATCATTCTCATCATGTGAATGGATAGAGGCGAGGTGAGCCTTATGGAGGGGGGTTGACATATCACTGCACATTGCTTCGGCGCATGTCTTCTGCCAACAAAGTATTAGTATGCAATTATAAAAAATTTTAAGCACTGCAGGTCCGTAACTGAAATTCGTTCAATCTGATAGCAAGGCAGGGCTTCGTTCAGCGTCTTATTTTGAATCAGCTTCTTATTTTTACGGTTCTTCATATCCAAACGATATTACATGATTTACGCGGCTGTGAAGCTTGAACATTTTAAACTTAAACTTGGCTGCGTACTTACAAGGAATT
>JAMKCH010046570.1:0-23859 GCA_023653785.1 Ophioderma brevispina
GGGGTGTGGGTGTGTGGCATGCGTGTGAGGGAGCTGGTCTGTGGGAGTTACATTCTAAATTTTCCCCCCCTTTTCTTTCTTTACCCGTTGCAGATTTCTAGCCGAATTTCTGTGAATTGTGAAATGACACCACAAATGGTAGCAGAAGACCCCGCCCAGCGGAGCGGGCGTGGGTGAATGAATTATTATGAGTTGTTCTGAGGCAACATCCTCTCATTATGACTAAAACCCCAATTACTTACTATACAACAAACGCTATTTAACATTGAAAAAAATGATATTAGGTATTTTGAAATTGTGCCCGAGGGGGGACGCCAGCGGAGCGGGGGGTTATTAAAACAAAAATATTACATGAAAACAAAAATTTAAGTATTTGAAAATTTTAACCAAGCAGGTGTCTCTCCAATACAGCGAGTGCAAAAACTCCGTTTGAGCGCATAAGATCTCAGTACCAGCGGAGCGAGCGCATAAGATCCACCAGCGGAGCGAGAGCAGAAGAGAATCCATCGGTCCGCTTCACCTACGCTAAACCCCGTTTTGCCATAACCTAAGCGACGTGGAGTATTTCCGCGTTATGGAGGTGATATTTGCGAAACAGATTTGTTGGTAGATTTCTAAGAAAATATTTGATGTTTTAACTTGTGCAATGCTTCTTCGTCAAATCCCTTTCTAACGATTTTGTTTGCACGAGGTTACCGTTGATGTAGTTATTTTCTAGTGCTTATGAAATCTGTTTCGCAAAATATCAGGTTCTATATAGGAAGGTGATATTTTGCGAAACAGATTTTGGTTGGGAGATAGATTTTAATGAACTATTTGATGTTTTTGACAGATTGACTTGTGGCAATGCATCTTCTTCGTCAAATCCTTCCATTAAACGATTGTTTGCACGTGAGGGGGCCACAGTGATGAGTTAATTTAGTGCTTATGAAATCTGTTTCGCAAAATATCAGGTCCTATATAGGAGGTGGTAATTTGCGAAACAGGATTTTGTTGGTAGATTTCTATGGAATCGTTGATAGTTTTGACTTGTGCAATACTTCATATTCGTCAAATACTATTCATTTAAAACGATTGTTGGCACAAGGGGTACCGTTGATGTAGCTATGTTAGTGCTTATGAAATCTGTTTCGCAAAATATCAGGCCTCCCTATAGAGGAGGTGATATCGTGCGAACAGGATTTTCTGTATACAATTTGAATTCAAATAAACTGGAAGATTTTATGAAAGAGTTTTAGAGGTCAACATGGGACATTAGTTGCAATCAACCATTTGCATTTTCCCAGTGTTTAATTTTTTTCCCAAAAAATACCCTCTTCCCACCTTAAAAATCTGTTACGTTTTGTTTCATTCTGTTGCGCAAAATATCATAAGCCTAAATGTCATATGGGAAGGAGAACGATGTTGTATGTTTATTTGTACATAAAAAATAACTTCACAGAGAAGGGTACAGAATCCCCAGTTGTTGTGAAATGTTAATGCACTTCAGTCAAATATTTTCCTCATTGAACTAAACAGGTATAGTTAACAAAATATCATTGAACCTTTAACCAGATAGTTGCATAATTTTCTTCTTAAATTTGAACATTGTTCTTGCAATATTTAAGGATCCACAATCGTGGTTCCAAATAAAACTTCCATTAATTCAACACGAAATTAAAACTCACCCTTAATTGGGACAGTTGTCTTTGTGTGCTAATTTCTTTTTCCATAGATTGTTTTGTTTACAAATATGTTTTGTTCTTATTATGGTACCAGGTTCTTTTGGAAAATAATGTTTTTTGTTACATTATGTTATGATACAATTAATTTACTGGTTAATATCTCTGCAGGTGCTATATCTCCTACAAAATGTCCTCGGGGTTACCGTCAGAAGGACGCAGCCAAAAATGTCACATTTGACAAACACCTGTGAGATATGTCCATCGGGTTCCTATGGCAACCATGTTGAACGTGCTACTGTGAAAGTGCCAAAGTGGTGTGGTTGGCCTGGAAGGTGCCACACAGATGAAAACCTGCGAGAATTCAAACTTTCCATGGGGTTAATTGTACCAGCGTCATACCCTTGCCCTCCTATAGGTAAGTTTATCTCTCCCTGGTCAATTTTTTAACCCCTCGGGCACTGCCCGGCCTATCTATCGACATATTGATTGGTTCTCTACCATCTCATGAACCCTTCTCTACCATCTCATTGAACCCTCTCTACCATCTCATGAACTGTATCTACCATCTTCATGAACCCTTTTCTACCATCTCATGGAACCCTCTGTACATCTCATGAACCTTTCTACATCTCATGACCCCTTCTCTACATCTCATGAACGCTTTTTACCATCCCTTCATTTTGGAACTCTTTTCTACCATCTCATGACCTTTTCTACCATCTTCATTGAACCCTTCTACATCTCAATGAACCCTTCTCTACATCTCATGATACCACCTTCTCTACCATCTAATGAACTCTTTTACATCTCATGAAACCCTTTCTTTACCATCTCATGAACCCTTCTCTATCATCTCATGAACTCTTTACCATCTCATGTGAACCTTTTCTACCATCTCATGAAACTTCTTGACAATCTCATGAACCCTTTTCTACCATTCTGAACCCTTCTATACATCTCTGAACACTTATCTAACATCTATGAACCTTATCTAACATCTCATGAAACTCTTTCGACCATCTCATGAACACTTTCACCATTCATGACTCTTCTTACAATCTCATGAACCCTTCTTTACCATCTCATTGAACCCTTTTCTACATCTACATGAACCTCTTCCATCTCATGACCCTTTTCTACCATCTCATGACCTTCTTTACCATCTCATGAACCTTTTATAACATCTCCTGAACCCTTCTCTACCATCTAAGAACCCTTCTCTACCATCTCAGACTCTTTTCTCTACCATCTCATGAACCCTTTTCTACCATTCATGAACCCTTTTCTACCATTCATTGAACCCTTCCTTCTACAATATAATGGACCCTTTTCTACCATCTCCTGAACTCTTCTCTATCATATCATGAACCCTTCTACCATCTATGAACCCTTCTTTACCATCTCATGAACTCTTCTACCAGCTCATGAACTCTTCTCTACCATTCATGAACTTTCTCTAACCATCTCATGACTCTCTCTACCATCCATGAAACCTTCTCTACATCTATGAACATCTTCCTACCATCTCAGAACTTCTTATATACCATATAATGAAAACCTCTCAATAAGTATCATGGTCCTTGCACTTTCCCAATGGACCAAACCAGATCTCATGAATCTTCTCTACCATCTCATTGAATCATATCATGAACCTCTCTACAATATCAGAAACCCTTCTCTACCTATCATGAACGCTTCTCTACCATCTCATGAACCCTTATCTACCATCTCATGAACCCTTCTCTACCATCTAATGAAGCTTACTCTACAATCTTCATGAACTTTCTCTACCATCTCAGGACACTCTTCTCTACATCTCATGAACCCTTCTAAACTAATGATTCATGAGTCTGCACTTTCCAACTGGACCACCACATGCTCTCATGAACTCTCTCTACCATATGAACTCATCTCATGAACCCTTATCTACATATTATGAACCTTATCTACCAGATCATGAACCCTCTCTAAAAGCTCAGTGAACCTCTTCTCTATCATGAACCCTTCTCTACCATCTCATAACCCTTCATCTACCATACAAAAACTTCTCTTACCATCTCATGAACCTTCTATACATCTCATGAACCCTTCCTCTACCACTCATCGAAATCTTTTCTTACCTTATCTATGAACTCTTACTTAACCATCTCATGAACCCTCTCTACCAATCTCATGGAACCCTCTCTATAACCAGATCCATGAACCTATATACCATATCATGAACCCCTCTATACAATCTCATGAAATCTCTACAATCTCATGAACTCTTCTCTCCTTCATGAAACACTTCTCTACCATCTCATGAACTCTTCTATTACCATCTCATGACCACTTTTGTACCACTCTCATGAACCATTATTTACATCTCATGAACCCTTCTCTACAATCTCATGAACCCTTCTCTTCCATCTCATGAACCCTTATTTCCATTCTCTGAACCTTCTCTCCATTCTCATTGAACCCTCTCATACCATATGTCATGAACCATTCTTTTCAATTCTCATGACCCCTTCTCTACCATCTCATGAACTATTATCTACAATCTCATGAAACTCTTCTCTAACAATCTCATGAATCTTCTCTATCATCTCTGAACTATTTACCATCTCATGAACCCTCTTTCCTCTCTGAACCCTCTCTTCCATCTCATGAAACCATTTCTCTTACCATCATGAACCCTCATCTTCCATCTCATGAACCCCTCTCTAACCATCTCATGCAACTCCTTACTCTATCATGAACACCCATGGAACTCTTACCATCTCATGAAACCTTCTTTCAATATTGAACCCTTCTCTTTCCCATTATCATGAACCTTCTCTACCATCTCCTTGAAACCCTTATTTCCATCTCATGAACCCTCTCTACCTCTCAGGAACCCTTCTTTCCATGCTCATGCACCCTTTCTTACAATCTCATGAACCCTCGCTACCATATCATGAACCCTTATTTCCATCTCATGAAACCCTTCTCTTCAATCTAATGAACCCTTCTCTACCATTCTCATGAACCTTCTCTTCATCTAATGAACCCTTCTCCCCCATCTCATGAACCCTTCTCTATCATCTCATGAAAACCTTCTTTACCATTCATGAACCCTTCTCTACCATCTCATGAACCCTTCTCTACCATATCATGAACTCTTCTCTATCATCTCATGAACTCTTTACCATCTCATGGAACCAAATTTTTCCATCTCATGAACATGATCTTCCAGTCTCATGACCCTCTCTAACCAGTATCATGAACCCTTCTCTTCAATTCCATGAAACCTTCTTACACATATCTGAACCCTTCTTTCCATCTCAGGAAAACATTCTCTACAATTCATGAACCCTTACCCTCTACCATCTCATTTAACCCTTTCATTTTCATCTCATGAACCCTTCTCTACCATCTCATGAACTCTTCTATATCTCATGACTCTTTACCATCTCATGAACTCTTCCATCTCATGAAACCCTTCTCTCCATCTCAGGAACCCTTCTCTGACCATCTCTGAAACCTTCTATTCCATCTCCATGAACCTTCTTACCATCTCATGAAACCCTTTCCTTAAATCTCATGAAACCTTATTTCCATATTCAGGAACCCTTCTCTACCATATATGAACCCTTAGTTACAATATCATGAAATATTCTATACACATATTCATGAACCTTCTATAACATACTTCATTGAACCCTCTTAACCATCTCATGACCCTCTTACCATCTCATGAAATCTTACCATCTCATGAATCTTCTTACCTTCTCTGAACCTTCTATACATTCATGAACTCTTCTTATTTCATCTCATGAACTCTGTACCATTCATGAACCCTGTCTTTCATCTCATGGAACCCTTCTCTTCCATTCATTGAACCCTTCTCTTCCATTTTTTTCTCATGAACCCTTCTTACCAGCTCATGCACCCTTCTCTTACATCTATGAGCCCGTCTCTACCATCTCAGGAACTCTTCTCTAATAATTCTGAACCATATTAACCATATCATAACCTTCTCTACCCATCGTGCATGAACCCTTTTCTACCATCTCATGAACCCTTCTTTCCATCTCATGAACCCTTCTCTACCATCTCATGAACCCTTCTCTATCATCTCATGAACTCTTCTCTACCTTATCATGACCCCTTCTCTACATCTTATGGAACTCTTAATACCAATCTAATTGAACCTTCGCTACAATCTCATGAAACGCTTCTCTACCATCTCATGAACCCTTCTCTATCATCTCATGAACTCTTCTCTACTTCCATGAACCCTTCTCTACCATCTAATGACCCTTCTTTACACAATTCTATGAACCTCCTTTCAATCTCATGACAAACCCTTCTATACCACTCTCTGGAAACCCTTCTCTACCATCTCATGAACTCTTTACCCCTCTCATGGAAAACAGTCTTCTATATCATGACCCTTTACCATCTCATGAACTCTTCGATCATCGGCTGAATCTTTACATTCCTGACCCTTCTTTCCATCTCATGAACCCTTCTCTTCCTCTCATGACCTCTCTACATATCATGAACCTCTCTTCCATTCTCATGAACACTTCTCTACCATCTCTGAACCATTCTCTATACCATATCAGAACCCTTACTTTATTCCATCTCATGAAACCCTTCTCTCTACCATCTCATGAACCCTTCTCTATCATCTCATGAAATTTCACATATCATGAACCATTCTCTACCATATCATGAACCTTCTCTACCATCTATGAACCTTCTTTAAAATCTCAGGAATCTCTACCATTTCATGAAACTCTTCTATACCTTCTACATGAAACCCTTCTATACCATATCATGAAATTCTTCTCTATCACTCATGAACTCTTTACCATATCATGAACCCTTCTTTCCATCTAATGAACCCTGCTTTCCATCTCATGAACCCTTCTCTTCATCTCATGAACCCTTCTCTATCATCTCAATGAACCCTTCTATTTCCATCTAATGAACCCTTCTTACAATCTCAGGAACTCGTTTATTCATCTCATGAACCCTTCTCTACCATCTATGAACTTCTTCTAACATCATCATGAACCCTTTTCTACCATCCAATGAAACACTTATTTCCATCTCATGAAACCTCTCTACATCTCATGAACCCTCTCTATCATCTCAGGAACCCTTTTCTACCTTCTAAGGAACCCTTCTCTTACAATCTCATGAAATCTTCTATACCATCTCATGGAACCCTTCTATACCATTCCATGACCACTTAGCTATCATCTCATGAACCCTCTCTACCTTCTATGAAACCCTTATCTACCATTCCAGCGAAAATCTTCTCTACCATCTTCCTGACCCCGTCTTTCCAGCTCATGAACCCTTCTCTTCCATCTCAGAACCCTTTTCTACCATCTCATGAAACCCTTCTTGCATCCATGAACGCTTCTCTACCATCTCATGAACCCTTCTCTATCATCTCATGAACCCTGATGATACCTTTCATGAACCCTTTTCTTACATCTCATGAAATCTTATCTATTCATTCATGAACTATTCTTTCTATATTAATCTCATGAACCCTTCTCTACCAATCTAATGAACTCTTCTCTCCATCTTCATGAACCTCATACCATCTCAGGAATCGACTTACCATTCATGAACACCGTCTTCCATCTAATGAACCCTTTTCTACCATATCATAACTCAGTCTTTCATCAATATCATGAACATCTCGACTATCATTCATGAAAACCTATCTAACCATCTAATGAACTCTTCGCTTCCATATACATGAACCCTTTTCTACCATCTCATGAACCCTTCTCTATCAGCTCTTGAACCATTTTATACCATATCATGAAATCTCTTACCATCTCATGAAATTTCTCTACCATCTCATGAACCCTTCTCTATCATCTCATGAAATTTTCTCTACCATATCATGAACAATTGTTCGACCCATATATGGAACCTTCTTTACAATTCTCCCTGAACCCTCCTCTACCATCTCATGAACCCTTCTATTCCATTCATGAAAACTTTCTCTATCATCTCATGAACTCTTTACCCTCTCATAACGCTTCTCTACCATCTCATGAACCCTTCTCTACCATCTCATGAACCCTTCTCTATCATCATGATCTTTCTCTCATGCTAATTGAACTCTTGACCATCTCTCATGAAAACGCTTCTCTACCATCTCATGAACCCTTCTCTATCATCTCATGAACTCTTTACAATTCATGGAACCCTCGTACCATTTCTCATAAATCTTCTTACAATAGTCATGAACCATTCTCTAACCAATCATGAACCCTTATCTCCATCTCATGGAAACCCTTCTTTACATCTCATGAAATCTCTACCATCTCATGAACTCTTCTCTACCATCTCATGAACCCTTCTATACCTCTAATGAACTCTTTACCATATCATGAACCTCTTCTCTATCATGAACCCTTCTCTACCATCTCATGAACCCTTCTCTACATTCCATGAACATCTCTACCATCTCATGAACTCTTCTCTATCACTCAGAATCTCTACCATCTCATGAACCCTTCTCTATCATCTCATGAACCCTCTCTTCCATCTATGACACCTTCTCTTCCATATAATGAACCATTCTTCCATCTAATGAAACCTTTAGCTTCCATCTCATGAACCCTCTCTACCATCTTCATGAAACTCTTCTTATCTCATGAACTCGTTTCTATCATCTCATGAACTAGTCTATATCTCATGAACTCTCTCTACCATCTCATGAACTTTTCTCCATAATGTGAAAACAAACTATCTTTGTAATATCATGAAAACTCTTTCTCTACTTCTCATGAATCCTTCTATGCCACCTCATGAACGTCTTTCATCATCCGCTGAACACTTTCTCAAAATAATGATCAGAGTCCTGCACTTTTCCATGGGACCACACCTGCTCTCATGAACTTTATCTAACCATCTCATGAAAAATAATATCATGAACCCTTCTCTACCATCTCATTGAACCATTCTCTACCATATCATGAACCTTCTCTCTACCATCTCATGAACCCTTCTCTATCATATCATGAACCATTTCTACCATCCATGAACCCTTCTCTACCATCTCATGACTCTTCTCTACCATCTCATGAACCCTTCTCTATCATCTCATGAACCCTTCTCTACCAATCTCATGAACTCTTCTTATACCATCTCATGAACCCTTCTCTACCATCTCATGAACCCTTCTTTGACCATATAATGAACCTTCTATTACCATATCAGAAACCTTCTCTAAATCTCAGAACCCTCTTTTACCATTATCATGAACCTCTTCTCTCCATAGCATGAACCCTCTCTACCATCTAATGAAAGTTTATATGCCATTCATGAACCCTTCTCCACCATTCTTGAACTCTTCTCTCCCAACCAGGCACTACAATGGCAATTGAGTATGTCAAACATCTGGCATTCTGGCCACTTTGATCTTTAAAATTTTCCTCCCTTACCTGACACATGAAACCTTCCATTTGTACCCTCTACCCTATTATTACCGTTAAATGCTCAGTGCATCAAAATTTTAATTCAATTTCTACTATATTGACCTATAACCTTGACCCTTTCACAGGTTAACTAATGTCAATGAACTCATCCATACCAAACCCTTTGTCCCATTGGAACTTACAATCCTGTTGATATGTTGAATCTGTTGGGACTGTCTTGGCTGCCCAGTAGACCATTTTAACCATCTGGAAGGCCAGGGTGCCCTGCTTCCATTTGTGGGGCAGAGGGCCTACCAACCGGAAAACAGGACAAGAATTTGTGTTTGTAATGGTGCTGGGAAGAAATTCCAGGTAGTTAGACCATAATGGTTCTGGAGGCCTGACCATTCCAGATTTGGTAGTGGGATTTGCTAAAAAAAAATTGATTGTATGGATATTCATCTGTGTGTATGTGTAATATTTCATTTGTTTTGTAGCCAAGTGATAGAAAATGTCGTATGTAAACAAGGTTTTCCGCCATTTTTGTGTCATCAGCGAAGCAAGCGGGCACTTGGGGATTGCTTTAGTAGTATGTGGTGGCTTTGGTAAAAATGTTGACCCAATGTTAACCCTAAGCATAATGGCCCGCAGTTCCATGTGTGCATATTTCCAATTTGATGCTTGTACACAATGTGACCTGGTACCTCTGTGACCTTCATATGACCTTTGTCCCATTTAAAACGCGACAGAGACGATACATGCAATATTCAGTGAATGTTGTATTTTAGGATTTAAGCAAGGCTGGGGTGGCTAGGCAAAAACTTGCCACTTGCGTAAAAAGTACTTGTGCGAAATTTGAAGTGCAGAATTGACGTGTGCAGTTTACAGTGGACTGTTCTGTGGAGCCACCCAACCATGATCTTAACAAGATGGTCATGGCTTGAATAACATCTTTTGACAAGGCATGTGATTGTTGTTATCATGTTCATTATGTGAATACTATATATTTGTTCAAACAGACGAGTGATAGGAAAGTGTTATGTAAGCAAGGCTCTGAGGACTCAAGTGGCAGAGAACAGGACTGTGTTCAGCATGTTGTACGTTTGCGGTGAAGGACAGATCGCCACTACGGAGGCAATGCTTAGATAACTTGGGATGGGAAGACTATTGTAAAAACCAGGTAAGTATATACATCCTTTCAATCCGGGAAGATTTTGAACAGGGTAATAACATAGAGGTCCTGGGTTTTTTAAGATGCTCCTAAAACATAACCGGAGACTAGGGTTGTTGGACTTATTGGATGCATTTTCAATTCAAATTCCCAAATTAAAAAAAGAAAAAACCTAAAAAATTAAAAATTTGTTACATTTTTGAACAAAAAAACTGAACAATTTGAATCTGAGCACACTTGTTGACGCCAAAGTCCAAGAGGGTATCCACATTATCAGGCTATTATGAGTGTTGCCCATTTTAAGAAAAACAAGTGTAGAGCAGATACAAAACACACAAGGTCAGGACTTCAGGTTTTAATTACACTTTTAATAATTATAAAAAAAGAAAAATTTCATTTTGAAAGCTTTTTTAGTTGGAAAATTTTGGGAATTCTATTTGAAAATGAGCAAAGTCAAAATTTAATCATTTACAACAGGAGAGTCAATCCCTTCTTTTGGAATTCTTCTATCAACTGTGTTTTCTTGCTAGGGTGGCTGTGCATCTGCCGATGCACAGAGGTTACGACCATTGGACCCTAGCTCTCTGTATTTGTAAAGTGGATTGCACATCCAAAAGGTCTGTGATCTGGAATGTCGTATTAAGCAGCGCAACAGGATTGAGATGGTCTGTGATAATCCTCCGTATCTCAGTGTCACTATGCTAATGGTGATAAGGTTTAAAACATAAATATGATTTATTTTCTAAAGGAAATTTCCAGGTTTAGTGGTTATTGAAGGATGTCTACTGCGTGACTCTCCTTTGTGGCTCAGTGTGGCAAATTTGGTGAGCTCTGATAACTGTGTGCAATTGTTGGGGTTGAAAATGAGTGGAAAATTATTGGGTTACCATAGTTTTCATGGATAGTCTAGGAAAGTCATTTCTCCAATGTTACAGGAGAACATTTTGTTTTGTTTTCTAGCTCTATTTATATTAATAGGATTAAGCCTGTTGGTCGGTCATCCCTTATTTCGGAATCACAGGTCATACAGCCTTCAATTTGGTGGGTGGGTGTAACTCAGGCTGAGCCAGAACAAGTGGTGCATTTCCCGGGGGTGTTAACTAATCCCGAAATTCCGGGCAATCCCAAAAGCTTATTCTGTGTACTTTTTGTTTTGTATTATGTCAATTTTTAATGTATTATTTTGACCCCTTGGCCAAATTGAGCAGGTGTTTTCACTACTCACTTTGTTCACAGGCAAAAGAAGTTTTTAATAAAATAACTAAAAAACATACAAAAAAACAAAATCAATAAAATAACAAAAAATTAAAAATGTTCAACAGAAATACTTCAAAACACAATATTTTGACAGAGGTATAGAACTCCATTCACATAGCATATATCCTAAGTTGTCCCTGCTTTCAATTTCCTGTTTATAAATTGGGTTATTGATGTTTTGGACTTTTTTGGTTGGTTCATGTGAACATCCAGGAAGTCAATTATAAGATCATCACAACTCCCGAATTCCCATTACACTGAACCCCAGTCCCTTAATTGTTCTGATGTTTGCCTTCTCTTGGTCTTTCAGGTGAACATCCCAGTAAGTCAATTGACTAAGATCATCAACTCAGCATGGGCCATCACAGCGTACTAGTTTTTAAAATTGTTTGATGTTTTGCTTCTCTTGGTCTTTCAGGTGAACATCCAGTTTTAGTCAATTGACTAGATCATCAACATCAGAATGTCCATCCATCTGACCATTTCCCCTTAAATTGTTATTTGATTTTGGTTTTTTGTGCCCCCCCCCCCTTCTCTTTCTTTCAGTGAACATCCCAGTAGTCATTGACGAGATCATCAAACTCTCATAATGCTATCACAGCTGACCAGTTCCTTAATTGTTATTGATGTTTGCCTTCTCTTGGTCTTTCAGTGAACATCCCAGTCAGTCAATTGACTAAGATCATCAACTCTCATAATGCTATCACAGCTGACCAAGGTCCTTAATTGTTATTTATGTTTTCCTTTCCTTGGTCCTTTCACAGGTGAACATCCCAGTTAGTCAATTTGACCTAGATCATCAACCTCATAATGCCATCCAGCTAACCAGTTTCTTGTTATTGATGTTTGCCTTCTCTTGTCTTCAGGTGAACATCCCAAAGTAGGCAATTGAACTAAATCATTCAACTCTCAGAATGCTATCCACAGCTGACCAGTTTCCTTATTGTTTTATTGATGTTGCTTCTTCTTGGTCTTTTCCGGTGAACATCCAGTAAGTCAATTGACTAATTGACTAAGATCATCAACTCTCAAATGCTACACAGCTTAACCAGTTTTCCTTATTTTATGGATGTTGCCTTCTCTTTGGCTTTCATTTGAACATCCCAGTAAGTCAATTGACTAAGATCATCAACTCTCTCAGAATGCATCACACTTACCAGTTCCTTAAGTGTTATGATGTTGCCTTCTCTTGGCTTTCAGGTGAACATCCCAGTTAGTCAGTGACTAAGATTATCACTCTCAGAATGCCAATCAACTGCTGACCATTTCCTTAATGGCTATTTATGTTTGCCTTCTCTTTGTCTTTTCAGGTGAACATCCCATTTAGTCAATTGACTAAGATTATCAACTCCTCAGATGCATCATGCTGACCATGGGAGAGTGCTGACAATTCAACACTCACTATGCATATCGTGCAAGTCAATAGTATTTCTTGGGATCTTCTTCTATCATGACTTCAAAAACAGCTTGTTGTAATGTGTATGTGTAGCCATGTTATTGTATTTATCTTCTTTCTTTGAAAGTCAAGACCCTTTTGAACAACCAGTAAGAAATTTGGGGGAGAAGTAGAGACCGTCTTGTGGTCTCCTCCCCCTTTAAGCTGCGTAGCGAATCAGAAGTTAAACTCAAACTTGCGAGCGAAGCTCGAACTAATCTCTCACGTCAAACGTTTTCATTTTTAAGGGTATACCCATATCCCATGACTAGACCTCAGCGCAAGCCTATTCTAAGGTCTGCCTTGACTAGAGCGTCATTGAATGTGGAGGTTTTTTCCAGTGCAAAAAAAATACCATCATTGCGGATTTGTGTAACAATCTCCATTGCGATGTTCCCTATGGCTGTCAGGAAACCCACAGATGAATCAATACCACCCCCCCCCGCCCCAACCGATACCATGAATGGTCCTTTTCACCGAGAGACACATCGACAATACGGAAGGGCTTATAGGAAAATTTGTGGAGAACATGTACCGAGTAGCAGCAACCTCAATGTCTTATATTAACAACATCGAAGTCCTCAACCATTGAGCTTAGTTTTCTGTCATAGTTACAAACATCTGGTCTACAAACTCCATCAGTAGACTTCGGGCACCCTCATCTCAAGACCCGGGGAATTTCCACCAACCTCACTTCTTCATTGGCGACTTTCAACACCATAGTACCCAATGGGGCTACAAATGAAACTAACAAGACGGACAAGCCGTCGAAGAATGGATAGACAGTCAACAGCTACGTCTCCTTCACGACGCTAAACTGCTGCCGACATCATTTCATAGTGCCCGCTGAAAGAGAGGTTTGTAACCCTGATCTAGCTATTGTTAGCAACAACATCTCTAAACCTGTGTATAGCAAGGTTGTTCTTGATCCTGTTTCACTGCAGCTTGCGTCGACCAGTCGTATCCAAGTCCAATGCTGCAGTGGGACCAAACGTGGGCCTTTTAAGCGCCGCTTTTTAAAACACTAACAATAAAGCAGACTGCAAGGATTCACTGATGACCTTGATCAGAACGTGAAGAGGATCGCTCCAAAACCCCATAACTATGACAATTTGCAATTTGCCCAACTAGTGAACAAAGATCGGAAGAGATTCATGCCCAGAGGCTGTGGGACGGAGTTTGTCCCAGGGCCTTTCCATGGGTGTGCTACAGAATAATCAAGAGTAATATCCCCATGTTTGAGGCTGATCCTTTTCGGCTGAAACAACTGCTAAATGGAGAAGTCCCGGAGGAGGATCTCCCAGGACGTATCGGGACCTGGGCACATTTAATTGAATCCGCCCGTGTGACCCATAACGAGCAAGAAAGCTGGCTAACCATCCGCAAGTCCGGGGGAGATCCAACAGAACCTCCCACATCAAGCCAAATGTTTACACCCAACCAAGTGCCCACCAACTGCTTTTAAGTGCAAGTGCAGCAAGAAACCCAAGAAGTCAAACTATACCTAAGATGTATAGTGGTGACCCTTGTTTCAGTCATCTCGCCCCTTCAACCTGGACGAATTGGAATCAGGTATTGCTAAACTTCAACCCGGAAAACAGTAGGCTTGACAACATCTCTACTGAGCAACCTAAAAAATCTTGGCCAGTAGCAAAGGAATGGCGTCTTGAGCTCTACATTGCTGTCTTATTCCCACACGGTTCCCAAAGATCTGGTAGAAAGCACTGTATGGCACTCCTAACATGGGAAAGATCCATCCGTCCCAGGAGCTGAAGACCTGTCTCACGCCTTAGCCAGAGACCTGCACGCTCTTTGGGCGCCTCCTGCTCAATCGTATTGCACTGTGAATGGGACGGGCGGCCTCATGCCGGAGCGGTCAGTTTTCCAGGCCAGGCCAAGTAGTCGACAACGTGCCGGGTACTCCAGCCGGCGTCACTCGTTGAGGGGTTTCGGGGGGGGGGGGGGGTGGGGGGGGGTATTTTTTTAGGGGGGGTGGGGGGGGGGGGGGGGGGGTGGGTGTGGGGGGGTGGTGGCCGGACTGTGTCGTCGACCTCTCGGCAGCATACAACACTGTTAATCACAGATGCCTGTCCATAAGATCCTGGAAATTAACAAGGACACCCGCTTGACTGAGTTTATCCGTGGATTGCTGGCTGACGGGATGTTCTTTGTTCAGCTAGGAGCGAGGGAGGGTCGATGGCGTGGGCTCAGGGGTGGTCTGCCACAGGGTGTACTTGCACCTTCTCCTGTTCAAACATCTATACCAACGCCCAACCTAGGATTGAAGGAACTGTCGTTTTATTAATGCCAGAGAACATCTTGGAATTAGCGCACAAGATGCCGACTTCAGATGTTGAAGAGAGAGACCTCTCCAAACCTTTGGATGAACTCACTCCCTTATTATGAGGAAAACCACCTACGTGCAAAATCCTCTAATACACAGGTGTGTGCTTCCATCTACGCAACCGTAAGCCAAACTCATCTTAAAGTTTCCCTGTTCTGGACTCCCGGACACTGTGATAACCCTTCTACCTGGGAGGTGCCTTGGACCGCACTCTCCTCGTAATAAGACCCACATTGAGAAACACAGAAGTAAGTATGTTCACGCAGTAACATCTTGAACGGGCTCACTGGCACCGGATGGGGTGCTCGCCAACTGGCCCTGGGAGATCGACTGCGCTTGCCCTGTGCTGCTCGTGCATGTTTTGCTGCCCTGTGTTGTGAGGGATCACCCCGATGCCAAGAATCTTGATCCGGCGTTAGATGCCTCCTGCCGGCTTGTCGGCCGGATCCTCCGCCGTCGGCCAGCGGAAGACTTGTGCATCCTGGCGGAATTGCTCCACCGACATCCGTCGTGGCGTAGCGAGCATGCGGGGCGTAGCTGCCGGGTATCCAATGTGGGCACCAATGTCTGGACAGATGCCTGCTGCTGCCACTGCCTTAGGTCTAGAGAGAGTTCTTAAGCCAGTCCAACCCTCTTGAAACGGTCTCAAGGAGGTAAGAGAGTCCGCCTGTGTTGAAAGAGAGACTTTGGCCAATCAACAGGTGGCATCTGTTGTATTGGACCTGGTGGGCGTCTCCCACCTGGGGCTGCTCTCATGGGCTGGATGGCGATGCCTCAATAGAATGAGAACCATGGCTGGCCGATCTTGGTGTCCTCCTTGCAGAATGGGGCTGTCTGGAGGCGACCGGGATCCTGCCTGTGTTGTGGGGGCAGCCCCACGGACAGTGGAGCACCTCTTGGTCTGCCCACTGCTGGAGCAGCTGTGCACAAACAAGGACCTTGCAGAATTCGGTGAAGCAGCCGGACGTTGTGCCCATCTCTGGCTGGATCATATTTGAGAACCACAGTGTTAGGACACGAGAAGAAGTAAGAAAGTATTAGAGTATGGGACTTTTTTCAATTAAAGTTTGATCATTTTTGCCCCCATAACATGTTGTGAAAGGCCTATGTGATTTTGGCCCCTACAACATATTGTGGAGGGCCTATGTGATCATGAAGATGGATGGATGGATGCCTGCCTGGCTGGATGCTTACATGAGCAGAAGAAAATTAATTAATCCATTCTACCAACTACACCAAAAAGTCAGTGAACTTCAAACATGGTACGGTGAGAGAGCATGATAAGTAAATGTGCTGTATACTTTTGGAACAGGTTATGAATATTAATGAGCTCATTTGCATATTTTCAATAAAATGTGATTAAACCACAGTTGTGAGGGGCCATCTTAATTATGCCGTTTTCATGATTCTTTATGTTCTGTTTTCTAGAACAATTATCCTTCTAAGTAGTATTTCACTTCCCAACAAGAATAGGCATTAAATCATACAGAAACTCTCTGAAATAGTAACAAACCCAGGTTTTAAATCACTGTGCAGAGATCCCTTGTATCTTATGGAACTGGCTGCAAGACCAGAATCAATTCCTTTATTATTTCATATATTTGCTTATGAAATGCCCTAATATTGGTGAATGCAACTCTAAGTCTTAAAATTCTGTTGATTTCTGTTTCCACAGCAATTGGTATTACTGGTGTTTACGACCCAGACGGAGACACCCTAGTCAGTATCCTTGCTGAAAACGCAAAAGGCGAGGTGAACATCAGCTATTGTTTTGGTTAGCCCGCCGACTACCACATCCCCATACGTCGCTTCGTCCTGACATTTCTGTTAATGATACACACACTCGTGGCCGTCGTCTGCTAGCACTACTGACACTGTCTACTTTTGCTGGAATAGTGAAGTCCCGCAATATGTCTGCAAATATTGGGGAAACAATTAATTTTCAACTGTGGATAATGATAACTACCCTGTGTACTAAGGTAAGACATGGTCTAAACTCTTCCTTTGAAACTACCAGTTTGTATTCATTTCTCAACTATATCCCTTTAATCAGAGTTAATAGTTGTGTATTTGGTTTGAGAACTTTTGTAAAGGTGCACGGCCCCTGAGGATCTAAAATGCAAATCTTCATTTCATCCAAACTAATAAATTACAGCACATTGGGTCTACGGTACATTAAGAGTTTATGCTGTTCAAAAAGATCTTACTGGTACTTCACAATTTCCAGTTGAATAACAACAGTGTAAATCATTCCACTGATCGGATTTCCTTCCTGTAACCAATGTTGAACTGGTGAAACATATGCATTTTCCTTCCTTGAGAATTGAATGCCCAAAATACAAATAACAACCACCTAAAAGAGAAATGGAACGTCCCTACCATTGACCCCAGTCACACCCCTGTCGGCCATTACTCCCCGGGTCAGTTCCGTTTTTGGGCCGAGCACTTAAGCTGACGTTTCCCGGTCGCCGTGAGGGCTTCCATTTACTACTGCCAAACTTGAGATTATATTGATATAAGACTGTGTCGTCTCTTGCGGAAATACCTCCTAATACTACTACCACCACACTACCGTTGGATATATAAGGATTATTATACTAAGGAATAAGCACTCTTAGACGGCAAAATATAAACGTGGAGTTATACCTCCGACGGAGACCTTTTTGTGTGTATCCTTTTTAAACCCCGCCAATGCGGTCATGTGATTTTTTGTGCGGGAAAAAAGGTACACAAAGGCCGCAGGTGCCATCCACGCTCACCACGCCTCGCATGACTAGCGTTGCTCGTCCTGCGAATCACCACAGCTGGTACCGTATACCGGCCGGGCCCCAGTGGGCTTGGTGTGGCATACCGTGCTCCGCTAGGGTGGACCCCGTTGCCCCAGCTGACCCCGTCAGCTTGGCCTCTCATTCGGGTACACCTTCCGCGGTGACGGTAGGGGTAAGTAACCCTGTAACCAGTCACTATAGTAGGTCCACCCAATAGAAATAAAAAATGCAAGGTGCACCAAACCGTGGCGATGCCCCAACCGCCAGGCGCTCCTGCGGAGCATCCACCGTTGGCTTGCTCCGGGGTCCGCTTTTGCTTGCTTACCCTCCACTCCTCCGTTCCGCTGGGGGGGCTCATGAATCCACCTTTACTGGTTCCTGCTGCCCCCCGTACGTTGCCCTACCCACCCGAGTCGGGCGAACTTGCTGGGTGGATCAGTCTGGTATGGTTTTTCAACCGGGGGTCCCCACCAGGGGGGCTATGTCCTTCTCATCATCACCGCGCCTCCACCCTCGCTGCTCAGCCCGTTGTAAACCAGGTGCTGGCGGGGTGGCGACCCAACCGCTATCGAGCGTGGCAGTCAACCCTGCTGCTGCATCAACTTTTCACCCCATAGGGGTGGTGGTTCTCTGCGGGGTATAAAGCCTTGTACCGGGCCTGGGCAGGGCGGTGTAATCCACTCTGCGTGGCCTGGCCTTAGCCTATGTCGCAATGTACTCTCTTTGCGGGCCCGTACGGCTCCGCGGCGCCGCAAGGAGTCGCTCTGGAGTTTTTTCCCCCCTCGTTTCGCGTGGAGTTCTACCCCCTTTCATTGCGACCCACCACTCATACGGAGGTGTCTGGGATTGTTTCTCCGCTGGGTCCGTTGGCGTTGATGATCAATCCTTAATTACCCTACCACCAACCGCGACTCCTCTCCACTGGTGGAGCGTCGCGCGGGGTTGTTTTCTTCTCCCCCTCTGTAGGCGTCGATTTTCAGCCCTCAACCTATTGGACTTGTCTCTCTTACGGGGAATGTCTCTCAGGGTTGTTCGTCCGCTTCGTTGGCGTTGATCTTCATCTCTACGCCGCGACTTGTCTCCCTTGTGGGGGATGTCGCGCCGCTAAAAAACCTGCTCCTCGTGCCTCCCATCCGGGACGCCGGTACTCACGGGCCTCCTCAAGGCTTCTTCTGGGCAGGGTTCCCCTGCGGAGCGGGGGGACCTAGCCTAGGTAGCTTCCACTCCTTCCTCGGTTTGGTCTGGGGTGTGAGCTATCTCAGCCTGTATGGTCCTGGGTCGCCACGGCTCCCTCGTTTTGGAGCTCGACTAGCCTAGGACCTGACGCGTCCCTTCTATGGGCTGTTTAGCTCTGGGTCGCTGGTGCTTCCATCGCCGCCTCTGATGGCGGCCGACTATTGATGCCACGGTGTACAAGCGCCTTCGGGTGCCACCGCGGATCCTTTAGTATGCATACCTTCGGAGTCGTAAGGCCTTCGGCCTTGGCTAGTTCGGCGCTAGGCCTTCTAGGCCTTGGTGGTCCTTGCCTAGCTCTGGCGGTAGCCCCTGCTGCCTAGCCTGGTCCGCCGTCTCTCTCTGAGGGACTCGGACCTTGGCGTTGGTCAGCTCTGCTGCTCCCCTCGTTGGGGCTCAGCCGGGGTGCCCCCAAGTCGGGCCTAGTGATCATTGCCGTCTGGCGTTAATCTCCGTCTCCCTTCGGTGAGACTAGGCCGTGTATCCTGGCCGATTGACTTCCTCTGGGAGTTCGTGGCCCATGTCCGGAGGCTAGTGTGTGTTGATTGAAAAATATTCATTCACCGAAGGTTAATGCATATGTTTTCAGACATTGGTTTAAGGTAATTGTAATATTTATTCAAAAACATGTTTGTTTTAAAATCCTATAACTGAGGCCTGATTTCCTTTCGCATGTTGCTTCCCACTCCGTCCCTACCCCACAACATAATATTTTGTGCGTCCGTGTGGGCGTTGAGCCAAAACGGAGCTAAGGAAGTATGGCCGACAGGTGTGACCCTTGGGTCACTGGTAGGGACGCTCCATTTCCTTTTAGGGGTGTTATTTTGTATTGTTTGGGCATTTCACCTCTCAAGAAGGAAAATGCATATTTTCAGTCAACTTGGAAAGGAAATCAGGCCTCAGTTATAAGATTTATAAAACATAACGTGTTTTTGACTATTTTGGTTTATGGAACTGAAATGCAATGAAAGTTACAAATAGATGCATCCCCACTTTTCAGAGAGACTTTAATACTTACACCAATGCAGTTTGACTATGGCGGTTTCCGTGAGCTAGAGGAGCGACATCCCAGGTTGGCACGGCAACCACGCTGTTCACCTACAATTCACAGAACCAGGTGTCTATGTCTTCTCACTGAGCAGTAACCTAGAACAGAAATGGTAGGTAACAAAATATTGCTCTTTCACAGATCATATGGTGCAAATAAAACGTTGAAAATGTTAATGCCTATATCTTTAGGTCCCGTAATGCACAAAAGTGTTAGATCATTTCTAAAGTTAGACCTGTCTAAGTGGAATTTAGTCCCCACCAGAATACATTTTCCTTAGTGTTGACCTGAAATATTTTGTATTTTAAATTTTTTTTTGAAATTTGCATTTTAATTTTAAAGTTTGCTAGTTATAAAGGAAATTAAAATACTGTCAATTTGGCAAAATGTTTGACTTAACCTTTAACTTTAAACCTAGTCTAACTTTTGTGTGCATATGACCTTTTTTATTGTTATTGTGTCTTCTTTAACTTGCATTAATCATTCATTGATCAAACCTGCTTTCCAATATGGCCTGGGGTTTTTCAAAAAAAAAATACATGCTACATGTCAATTGAGCCCCATGGGCATTGTTGCTCATTGATATTTAGGTTGCCGGTTTGAATCCAGCTAGATATACTGGTCATTAGTTTGCACGGTGGCTCTGGAGAAAGCTTAAAATAATTTTTTTTAAAGGTTCCACTGTAATACTTTGAACTTAATCATTGGCAGGTGTGTGCATGGCCCGTACGCGGGGTTGGGGGTGGGGTTGGGTGCGGTCCGCACCCCCCAAATTCCCAAACAGTGAAAAGGGCACTTTTTGATGATTTTTTTTATAAAAAGGTCCAAAATTTAGAGAAATATTGACCAATTCCACTTTTTGAGTGGTGAATGTTAAAGCCATAAACAAACACAATTTTGGGGGGGGTTAGGTCTAACACTTTTTTGAAGTCCCTCACCCCCCCCCCAAAAAAAATCCTGCGACAGCCCTGGTTGTGTGAAATGTAGTGGTTTTTCATTCTTTTTTCCAGTGGCGGATCCGCAAAAATATTTCATCAAACAGGGCACAAATGGCCGAGTTAAAAATTGTGTGTTATGCACCAACATATTGAACTGGTTCACAAACTCTTTAACCCTCTATTGTATACTGGTCCACTGATCAACAAATTGTACTTAAAAATAGAGAGTTCTAACTGAAGAATAATTCTGTTTGTCTATAACACACAGTATTTAACTCTACCTTGCGCCCCTGCTTTTTTTCCGGTAAATTCTTCACATTGCTTTCTCCAAAAGTGAAAGGATAGTATTTACATTACATCAACGTGTTCCTCTTTTTCAATCCGGTCATTTACTTCTAACCATGCATAACCGCGCACTGATCAAAACGCTCTTCTTTTTCAGTCATGTGCTAGTAATGGCTCAGAAGGCTCAGTGCTCCGAGACGGCCATTCTTTCCGTCAACACCAAGGTATACGTGCAGAATGGTATCGCAGTGGAACAATCCATTTTACTGGCACCTGATTGGCTCCCATTAGTTTGGTTCTCGTCTTTGTCCTCATTCTGACGATCTTATTAATTGTTGTATTTTAAGTACTTGCTAATCATTTTATGTCTTCATATTTAGATGTCTTGTGTGTATGTGTTGGCGGGGGGAGGTTTTGTGCATATGGGGGTGGTCTTCTACAGGGTCAATTCAAGTCTGACTCCAGATATTTGGAAATATTATTTTTTATTGTGGTTAATGAAAAATAGTCAACTAGAACTACAGATAGTAACCTAAAATACACATTCCGAAATTTGAGATGCAATCGGATTTTTCTTTTTGATGCAAAGTACAAAAAAAAAACATTTTGAGTATTACGTTCCCATAGGATACTGTGTAGAACAAAATTGCCGGATCTGAAAGTTGTGATTTCTATATGAGGATTCGATTTAAGCTTAGCAATTTCACACATGATTAGTATATGGACAACTTAATTGTACATTCAAAAACACAATTTTTTTGGAACTTGAGGGCGCCTCCTCAGGAAATCTGAGTCGGCCTTTAAGGCAGTGGGTAAGTGTTTGTTTTGTATGCTGCGTGTGCATGTGTTGTATGGGTGTGGGTGGGTGTGCTGGTTGGGTGAGTGTTGTATATGTGTGTCTTTTATGTATATATGTTGTGTAGAGATAGAGAGAGGAAGAGAGAGAAGTAAACAAGGCAATTTGCATTGTGGGAGAACTGTGCTTAGAACCTTGGGCCTTTTGACTGCCTTGTGATTCACTACCACAATATTAAACGGATAAGCAGCGATAATGCGAGAGAATCAAAAAATCTGGAAATACATTTTTTAGTTTATAAGTCAAAGATAAGTATGTACAATTCCATATAACCACTTTAATGTAGGAACAAAAACACCAAATAGTGAAAAATTAAGTATTTGAGGAAATTTGTCATACCATCTCCCACAAATAGGCATACAGCGATGACGACTCAAATTCTACACTAAACAGCTGATTGTGGTTTACACCTGTACAGAATAAACAAAGTAAAAGATCAATAATATTTGTGTTTGAAGTCCAAACTGTACAGGTCATGGTTCACAATATTACTTGATACGCACGTATAGAAATTATAGGATCAGATAAAAAGTACTACCTTGTCTTTAATACACAGATTTCAAACCAACCACTTGCAGGTTATATTAGCACATCTATGCCAGTAACAAAAATACCAAAATGCAAACTTTGATGATTTTTTTAATGTTTCGGATCAGCAAATCCCTTTAACTTTGTTGTTTGCTTAGTGGTAGAGTAACCCAGCAAGTAATTGGGAAGTCCCATGTTCAAATTTTGCTCAAAGATTTATTTTCCTTTTCTTGGCTCTCTGTTGGAAAGAATAAGACACCCAAATAAGTCAGCTCCCAAACTAGGTAATCTTTATTCTGTGTGTTAAATGATTGTGATTTCAACTTGACAAGAAATAATTAAAATACACATTTAATATTCCCTTTCAGATTCTGTTCCGAAAGTATGGCTGGGATAAGGTCATATACAACCGTCCTAAGTACCGAGCTGACACCAAGTCTTATGAATTTGATGATTATGCCTCCAAGGGTTCTGCTGTCCATCATGTCAAGAAATATAACCGTAATCTGGAGGGACGTGGACCTGAACCATATGCAGGTCCTGAACCAGGAATTGTGGTTGAAAGTAAGCTGCTATCATCACAGTATTTGTTCACAAGGAAAAGATTTAAAAATAGTTGTGTAAATGTAACATTATTCCATTTAAAGAAGCTTAAAAACCTGACCAGGTACCAGGATACTTTCCGTCAATTATCTTTTGCTCCAATAAACCCTCACACAGCAGTATTGCTGAATGTGAGGTGTATCTGGCCAACCCCCTGTTTAGCAGGACAAAACTTTGGTTTAACTTAACTAACTTTTTTGATGAAATACTAAAAATCTACTCTCGTTTGGCACACTCTGGTCGTGCACAGTGCCTTCAACCTCAACATTTGTCCAATCATAAAAAAATTCAATACCTAGTTCTTCAAGTTC
>JAMKCH010046571.1:0-23781 GCA_023653785.1 Ophioderma brevispina
TCAGTCCATACCAAACTGATGTGAATGATTTTTGTACCATATTAAAACAATGTTAAAAAAAAAAAAAAAAAAAAAAAAAAAAAAAAAAAATAGATTTCTTTCATTTCTATCTAGGGGGGATGTCTAATAAATAGTACGACCGTTTAAAAACTGTTAAAAAAATTTTTTTAATTTTTTTATTTTTTTTCTTTTTCTCCCCCTTCCCGTTTTTAAAATGGCGGCCTTTTTACGCAGTGTTTTGCGTTTGCCTTCACTCCACAAAGCAAACAAAAGGCCTAGAGCTTGGGACACGGACGAAAGTCCACATGCGCTCAGCGCGATGGTAGCTGGTATCATTATTTATCTAAAATATACGTACTTTGACTCTTGTTTTGATAGGTGAGAATGACGTTTATTTTTGCCCGTTCCACTCACGACGGAACATATCAACCAGGGCCAATAGTTTGGGAAAGGACAAAAGTCCACATCACTCAGCATGTGGTCGTGGTATCATTATGAATCTGAAATACATTCCTACCTAAATCAAGCTGAAAGCTTTGCTAAACGACACCAAATGCGCGCAGGCGCTGACGGAAACTTAAGATTAACTCATGCGCCTAATAAATAACAAATGTGCACAAAGAGTGTGTTCTTAGATATAATAAAAATGGAAATGCAAAACAAACTGATTTTTTTTTTTTAAATTTTAAATTATCTTATCATTGAAAACATTTGGGTTTACTTTCAGTACACTTATAATATCAAGTAAATCATTTAATGAACAATTGAAATTTGCAGTTGCACAAAAAATGGGCAATTTCGGGAGAAAGGAAAAATCACACAAAACGAACCTTTTGCCAGATTGGACCTAAATAGAAGTTATGAATTATAAACTTTCACCAACGTTTGATTTATTTTATCTATTAGTAAGCCTGGGTAGATCATTCAGTGTTCAGAACGGCTTAATGCTGCCCAGACGGTCAATCCAGAATACTTGATACAGCACAAGGCGTTCCACTTCTACTCGTGTTCTCATCGGTTCGTTTGCCCAAGGTCTAAATGAAGCAGAGGGAGAGTGGAATTACTGTTTTGATCCAACAGTTCTTGTACAAATTATAACCAGAATTGGTACCCGAATTAAACCCCAGCAAGTGGCCCTACGGGCCCTTGAACCGAGGACCTCCTGCACCCCAAGAGACGAATCCCGAACCAGTGGGTCAACACTCTCCTTAATCCTCGATAGGAATTAACAAAAGAATATTTATTTCAAGAAACCGTTGACCATCTACAGCTATACCACTTTGGGGGAGTTTTAGTTCATTAGAAAATAGAAAACACAAACGGATCAAAAATCTCAACATCGAAACAAGAATGAGGGCGTCTGTCATATAGCACGTGCCATTATTGCTTTAGATCGCGTCTAATTTTGTTTTAAAATGACAAGAACCGTTTCCTAATAATGTAATTGGCTTGCCAATATTGGACTAACCAAAAATACAAACGGCTTATGATCCCATCACACATTAGACCGTCAGCACAGAAGGTTGGTCAGACGAATGAGATACCAATAGCTGAATACGGGAAAATCAGAGAGAAATGTAACTTTTTGCAAATATGAGACAAATGAAACAAATGACTTTTAGCCTCTTTCCCAAATATATGGGGAAGGGAGCACCACAGGGGTGACCCCAATGCCTTTTTTTAATCCTGGTTCCTAAGCATAATTTGCCCGCTATATTACATTAGATTTAGAGTAGTTCAAACAGGACCCCATAGTAACTTTACCCCTCTCCTGGGGTACACGCAACAACGGGTCCCCGGCAGACTTGTTCTCTGAATTTTACCTGTGTTCCGATATTGGTTATTAGTTCGTTGATCAAAACCCTTCGAGCTGATGCACTAATCATAGTGTTGTGACATTTTATGTACTCTTTGGTAGTTAGCGAGTTAGGAATACAAAGTGGTACATACAAATGTTCACATTCAAAGTGTGAACCTTTTATGACATTGTATTAGCGACAATTTTATTACACGTTTACTCTGTGACATTTTAGAACACTTGTATTCTGCGACATTTTATGTACACTTGTATATTTCTGTGACAGTTTATGTACACTAGTATTCTGTGACATTTTCGTACACTTGTATCTGTGACATTTTATGTACACTTGTACTCTGTGACATTTTATTGTACACTTGTATTCTGCGACATTTTATGGACACTTGATTCTGTGACATTTTATGTACACGTGTTTCTGGACATTAGTTAACTTTACTATGTTGACATTTTATGTACACTGTATCTGCGACATTTTATGTGTACACTTTTATTCTGTGACATTTTATGTACACTAGTATTCTGTGACATTTTCGTACACTTGTATCTGTGACATTTTATGTACACTTGTACTCTGTGACATTTTATACCTTTGTATTCTTGCGGACATTTTATGTAAACTTGTATTAGGTGACGATTTTATGTACACTTGTATTCTGTGCATTTTATGTACACCTTGTACTCGGTGACATTTTATGTACACTTGTATTATGCGACATATTTTATGTTACTACTTGTATTTTGTGACATTTTAGGTCACTAGTTCTGTGACATTTTAGTACACTTGTATGCTGTGACATTTTATGTACATTGTTACTCTGTGACTATTGTATGTACACTTGTATCTGTGACATTTTATGACACTTGTATTCTGTGACCTTTTTTACAGGTACACTTGTATCTGTGACAGGTTATGTACACTTGTATTCTGTGACAATTTATGTTACACTTGTATTCTGGGAATTTGTATGTTACACTGTATTCTGTGACATTTTATGACACTTGTATTCTGAGACATTTTATGTACCACTTGTATCTGTGACATTTTATGTACACTTGTATGCTGTGACATTTTATGACACTTGTATTCTGCGCACCATCTTGTATGTTACACTTGTTTCTGTGACATTTTATGTTACACTTGTATTCTGTGACATTGATGTACACTTGTTTTCGGACTTTTATGTACACTTGTATTCTGCGACCCTTTTAGTGTAACACTTGTTATTCTGTGACATTTTATGTACACCTTGATATTCTGTGACATTTTATGTACCACTTGTATTCTGTGAATTTTATTGCCACTTTGTATTCTGTGCCATTTATGTACACTGTATTCTACTCGATAACTTAAAAAATAGTGAAAGCGTGAATAAAAAATGAATCAGGACAGAGCCCACTTCAGTAAGAGTAAAATTTCACACCTTTCGAAGATTATTTTTTATGGCAAAATTCTCGTGATAATTTACCAAAAATGATTATAATATTAAATTATAAAGATGTATAAGTGACCCAAAGAAAGGTGTGAAATCTCGCTCTTTTCTGAATGGACCCATATAGTCGAGGTCATGCACCCAGCTGTCACTATTTTAGAACCCGAAATTCACTCTCTTGCATTTAGAGTACCTCCTTACGGTTCCACGTTTGCCGAATTGGTTCGCATGTTGGTGCTTCTTTCCGTTCATATGTCAAAACTTGGTGGATTTGGGTGTCTTTATAGGAAGAAAATTGTAACTTAAATTTATTTGCCGTGTTCAAAAACAATGGGCGTCAGGTCTATTGCGCCGCAAGTTTGCCGTTTGCTTCCAATTAAGCTAAGAAACTAATGTAGATGTTGAGTTATATATTTATTTATTAATATTTATTTCACAAAATATTTTAGAAGGGTAACATACTAACAAGCACCGTTGATTTCAGTGGCCCTGCACATGTACACAGCTAAATACATGGTTGAAAATAGGATATAAATCCAAATCGATTCATAAAAGTACAATATAATAATATACACAATTAAAATACAAAAAGATTACACATATAGGCGTTTTGTTAAGCAGAAAATCGTTCATGTTTTGAGAAAGCATGACACTTGGTACATGACTCTATAGCATCAGAGTGGTTCCGAAAAAAAAGAGACCCAAAAAAAAAATAAGTCCCCGGTGGCCGCCATGATTGATTACAAAATGGCCGCCAAACAAAAATCACCCCCCCAAATTTTTTGACACATATCTTTAATTTACAGCAACTCAAAACCAAAAATTTGAAAGTGTTAAACCTATGTTTTTGATTAAGCAATGGAAACCTGTTGGTGATCTCAGAATTTTATTTGGAGGCTGCCCATATTGAATTTCAAGATGGCCGCATTGAAATTATTAAAATGGCTGTCAAATTTGACCATTTAGCCAATTTTAAAGTTTGTAGCAGTACTGATTACAGTTCAGGTGTCTATATACCTGTATCTATGTTTTTGATACCCAGTAACTTCAGTGATCATAAGCTGTTCTTCAGGTGGCTACCATATTGGATTTTCACGATGGCAGCAAGGATTTTAATTAAAAATATTGATTTAAAATACAGATAGATTTCTAGCGTTATGTCTCGTTTGGGCCTCTGAACAGAAAAACCTCTATACCAATATAAAACGTACACTACCTAGTCCATCTAGAAGGAACCCTCGTTCCCCGTGTTCATACCATGGACCTAGCACCGAGCGCCGCAATAAATTTCTACGAAGACCGCAAACACGTGTGAATCGGCCTTCATTAACCCAAATTGTTTCCCAAATGGCAAAGAATACAATCTTCCCGCGATCTTGCAGGTGAGATAACATTGTGGGTTTGCATCTTAAAGGGCCGACTCAGAGATTTCCTGAGGAGGGCGCCCCTCAATTTCCAACAAAAATGTGTTTTTTGATGTACATAATGCCTTGTCCATATACTAATCCTGTGTGAAATTGCGCAGCTTAAATAGATTCCTTCATACAAAAATCACAACTTTGTTAATAAAAAAAAAGTCCGGATCGGAATCTTTTGTTTTATTACCCACAGTATCCTATGGGACGTAATAATTAACATAAATGTTTATGCATCAAAACGAAAAATCCGATTCATCTCAAATTTCGGAATTGTGCATTTCAGGTTACTATCTTTAGTTCTAGTTGACTATTTTTCATTATTACCACAACAAAAAATAATATTCGAAATCTCTGAGTAAGACTTTAAGGTAACGCAGGGTAGGGGGTGATCGTAGCGTATCACCCTTTTACATTCTGAGAGGAAAATATACCGCGGGTATCGATAGCTACCCGTGGGGAGACCTCAATCTGGGAAGTGACGGTTATGTAAGGCTGTTGTTAAGACCCACTTTTCTGCATTGTTGTCACCCAATATTTTTAAAAAAAAAAAAAAAAAAAAAAAACTCATAATTTTGTGAAAAATTTAACACTGTCACAAAAAGAACCTATTTTGGAGGAAATTTTGAAAATTTTCACCCAAAGACCCCATTTTTGGAAAATATTGTAAACTTGTCACTCGAAAAACCCCCATTTTGTGGCAATTTGGCTCTCTATTACCCAAAGACCCCTATTTTTCAGTGGGTCACCGAATGCCCATGGGTTTGGAGGTACGAGTCTTACACCCATACCCATATCCATGAGAGTGACCCCCCCCGGTAGCTACCCTATGCGACCTTACTTTTGCACAGTATCCCACTGGTATTCTCAGGCGGTGGAAGAAGGGAAGGTAGGCTCTAGAGTAACCCCGTCTCTCACCGAGAGACTTACCTACAGCTCTTGATTGTGCCCACTTCTACCGGCACACAGTGCTGCACAAGCAACAGCTCCACTACCTCGCTGCTGGACTATATCCCTTGTGTCCAACTAACTAATGACTAACAACCTGACGATCACCGCAAAAAAGGAGGTAGCGGTATTTGTGTTGTTAGATATAGGAGCGCTTTCCCTGTAAACACAAGACATTTAGGGATTTAAGGGAGAGGACCGAGGAGATGGAAACCTGTTTTGTCTTCCGAAGCCTTTCAGTATGCTTGATACCACTTGAGTGTGGGCACCAAGGTTTCTCTGATCCCATCCCGCGGCTAATGCCTGGTCCTGGAGAAACACTGGGTGTGAGTGTGGCGTAACAGGCAAGGTCTTATTCTTTGTGAGAAAACCTGCCCGTGAGAGGATGTACGCGCCATACTTCGACCAATGAACAAGGCATGTATTTTGGAACCCTGTCGCCCCAAGGCGACTGCCACGAAAAACGCCGTCTTCCTATGGAGATCAAAGAGACTGACATTCTCTAGTGGCTGAAAGGCCTAAGACGCTAAGACCTGGACCACTAGCGGTAGGTCCCACTCCGGAAGGAGTGAACAAACCGGGTGACGTGCCAAAAACTTGCTATTCAGCAGATTCGTGGGAATCGGGCTATTAGGGATAACTGAGTTGGCTCTAAAACTCCGATGCAGCGCCCCAATCGCGGTGGGTCAACATCCCGACTGTTTGGGCACCAAACCCGTCGTGAAAGATTTCTATTAGGCAAATTCCCAATGGTGCCCCTACAGAACTCAAGACCATTTTCCGTTGCCTGCACCACTCTTAGAGTCTCCTTGCAGAGATTGGGGGCTTCTTGTCATTGTCCTCCCTCCCATGTTATGTCAGTACCCGTCATTTGTCGCATTGGGACAAGATTTAACTTTTCATCTGGTCAGAGTTACGCAGTGCTTCAGTTGCAGAAAGATAGCCCACAGCGCGAGTGCATTGTTTGATGGCAAGGTTGCATGAGAGACCACCTGAGTACTGTGTTCAGGGTCTCCATATGGAAGTGCGGGGGTAAGATAAACTTGTTTAAAGGTTTCAGGTTCAGGTTGGGCATCCACTGCCATGAAATTTTTTGTAGTTAAAAAAAGAGTGGAGTAGAAGACCGCCAGAATTGCAATCGAGAGGCATATCACGGCATGTTAGGCCAATAAAGCAGTATTCTCCCGCCGGAGCTTTTCCCACTTGGTAGTTTCTCTTGGAACTTAAGGTATATAAACCTCACCCCTCGGAATGGGGTAGACCGGTCGTGGACTCTTGGTACAGAATCCTTGGGCTACCACGTTGCAGAACCCAAAGGTCCACGGTCGCTGCCTGACATGCCCCTGCAAAATCCATGAGGACCGGGCCCACCACAGGTGGCAAGAGGTGCCCTTGGTAGTCATAGCGACCGGCTTGGCTGCCTTGACCACCAAACCCTTGGATGACCCCAAAATTGGTCTATTGCCCTTACTCCTCTGTCATATACCAAGGCGCTTTCCCACCTAGTTACCAGCCAGGTCACTCATGGTACTGAGGGCCTGATAGCTCTGGGAGGTGGTGGTTAGAGGCTGGCGAGCGCCCTATCGTTATGTTAGGAAGCGTCTTCCTTCCTGCTGCCCTGAGCGATTTGAGGGCCGGTCTTATTGCCGAGGTGTACTTTATCCACTTTGCCTCTTGGAGGACGCCCATTGACCTCCAAAGGTTTTCCCCTAGGCAGGGCACTCTAAAATATCACGAGAATCCTGTGAAGGAAAATTAGGGGCTTTGCGACCAGTTGACGTGTCGACTTTCCCGAATTGGCCAATTATGGCGGCCATCTTTAAAAACAAGGATTGGACCATGCGATGAAAAAAAATAGAAGAACCAAAGGGTTCTTTGTATCAAAAACATAGGTATAGGCAATTGAATCTTGCCTCTAGGTGCTCCAGAAAAGAATTATGCTAAAAAACGGTTATTTGGGGGCCGGCATTTTGGAATTCAATTATGGCGCGCCACCCGGTGGGCGTAAATTTGGTCTATTTTTTTAATTTTTTGGCGGAAACCTCTGATGCTATGGACGTTCAGTACCAAGTTTCATGCTGTCTTCAAAAATTGAACGATTCTGGCAGAAATTCCCCAGTACCAGGCTCTCAACTAACATAGAAAGACACATATCTAATAACAAAAAAAATATATGATTTCAGGTTATGCAGCAGCAAGATGAAGCACGCTAAAACAAAATATTACAACTTCAAAATTCTTTTTAAAATTTCTGTTTTAAAAGACGTAAAAGTATTGCTTCCTAATATTTATAGATAAAACATTCCATGCACAGAACCCTTGTAGTGAAATGTTATTATTACCGTAGTAGTTGGTATCATATATTGGAATATAGAGATTACTATGCCTCATACTAGAGGGAGTGCACATCGGTAACATAAATTAAAAGCCATCTGCAAGGTATGAAGGTGCCAGACCATTAATAACTTTGTATATACATCATGCACCCAGTATGAATAATGAAATACGACTAGGAATATCTATAAAACCAAGAAATTTCCAAATGTCTAATTTGTACGGAACATGGGGCACTTAAAATATGGCGCATGGCAGTTTATTTTTGGCGTTCTGATAGTTGTTCAAATTTAACTCACCACAATTACTCCAAACAAGAAGTCCATAATCCAAATGAGGTAAGGTAAAACTGGTGTTTAAAATGCGTAAGAAGTGAATTATGTGGCACAAACGGTTTTATCCTCATGAAAATACCCAGACAATGGCACAATTTTGTACGACAAATACTTACTAACATGGTCATCCCATTTCAAGTTTGCCTTAATGGTAATGCCAAGATATTTAAACGAATTAACCATGTCAATTTCATTACCATTCATGACAACCCTTACATTATTGATTTACCTGTGTAGGGTAGGAGTACCCAAGTAACATTACTTTGTCTTGCTAATATTCACTGTCATATGTTATCATCAAGCATTTGCTAAGAGAAGCAAGATCCAATCATTTTAAATCATTTTTCAATAATATAACATTTTCATGACAATAAATAAATCAATGTATCATCGGCAACATTCAACAGTAGAATGTAGAATGTGCTTGGCATATCATTATAATACAAAGGAAAATAAAAGAAGGCAAGTATTGAACCTTGTGGAACACCTGCCAAAATGGATTACGTGCTAAAATAGAACCATTAAGGAAAAACACATGTTGCACGGTCGCTAAGATATGACTTGAACCACTTATTTTCGTTACAAAATACCAAATGTGCTCAACTTATTAATCAGTAGCTTATGGTTTACCCTAGCGAAAGCCTTTACGTAGGTTCAACAAACACTGCACCAACATATTTACCCTGGTCAATTTCCTTATTCCACTTATCAAGGTTTTTAATAAGAGCAGTACTGTGGAGTGTTGTTGGCGCAAAGAGCGCCGAACTCCCAGACTTTTGTGGGCACCATTATACTGATTACTTGTCAGTGACATACCTATATAGCTGAGTATGTGAACAATTTTTTCGAGAATTTGGAGACAAAACTGGAAAGTTTAATTATAGGTCTATAGTTGGAAAGCTCGTATGTTGCCACTTTGTATATTGGTGTTAATCTAGCCAATCTTAAAGTTCATCTGGCACACAAACTTGAAATGAGAGAACCATATTAAAAAATTTTACACAAAATAGGGGCAATTGCTGAAGAACCCAATTTGATTAGCTTAGTACATACACATTGTCAAGAGCACTTATCTTTTATTTGGCACAATGGCTATTAAGATCATCAATAACTTGATCAATGAGATCTCAGAGAAGCGTAAACTTAATGATTAACATTCGGATCATCATTACTTTGTCTGATTGAATCGTATGGTTTATGGCAACCAGTTACACCAACATTGGTCAAAGTGATTATTGAAGTCATTAGCAAATCTATCATTACTTTCTGACAAGTAGACGGAGAAAGGAAAGAAAGCTAGTATGCCTTTTTTCTTCGAGAAGTAATTCACATTGTCTTATTCTCCCAGCAGCATTTTAAACATTTTTTACTTGCATTAGAATAGTACTCTCTTTTAGCTTTTTTTCATCAATATATTACCTTATTCGAAGTTCATTTTCTTTTCCCCAGTGATCATTACAACTAGTACAATGTATTGCTGTTTTTGTGGTGAAAAAAAAATTCATCTATACATAGTGTCAAAAATATCATTGCGATTTTCAAGCCACGGAACACACGTTGTTTAAATCTGATCCTATATACTAATAGGATAGTAAAACACCCGTTATGCAGGTTTTTGTTTGTTTGTTTGGGTGTTTTTTTTTGGTTTGTTTTGTGTTTTTTTTTGTTTTGTGTTTTTTTGGTATAGTAACAATGCGTAACCAGTAAATATTTACAAAGGCGTTTCTCGGTTATTAATCATTTTTAAACCGGCTTTACACTGTTCCTATGATAATGTGTAGGGCCCTATGTGTTTTTATTACCGCCCGCCCTCTTATTTCTTCTTTTTTTTTGTCTTGGTGGGGCATATCTGTATATGGATTGCCGACGTATTATTTTTTTTTTAAATTTTGATGAGTGTTTTTAATAATTTTTTTTTTAATTTTGCGGTTCCGGAATTTCTAGTTAGGTTTTGGGTTGTAGGTGGTTGGGGTGGGTTGGGTGGGGTGGCGGTGGCGGGGGGCCGTGTGTGTGTTTGGGTATGTGCGTGTGTAGGGTGGGAGTGTTGTGAGTGTGTGCCACTATAGTCCGGAGAGGAGATATGGTCATCCAAGTAATGGCCGACCGTAAAGTTGAGTACTACTAGTATACACATTTTTTTGCAGAACGTGATAGATAAGAGTGTGTAGAATTAGAATCAGCTGGGTGCCACCTTGGCACCTTAGGGCGTTTTGAGAAATCCAGATGGCGTTTGTCATAGATGATAACATTCTATCGACCTATATATTAATCAAACCTGAAGGGACCAAGGAATAAGTGAATGGCACTTGTAAAATTGAGTCAACGTCAAATTCAAAATCGAAGCCAAATCTAATCATTTTAAACATATGCCCTATAACAGCAAATACCTGCGATTTAAAAAATAAAGTTGTAACATGTAGTTTTCAATCAATATGGTAGCCAAAACGTCATATCTTCAAAAAATAATTGACCACAAATTTCTAAAGATTACCTTCAAGTATAAATTATTGGTGTCAATTGAAAACAATTGCCAAGGTACCTTGATCATATTTTGATGTTATGTTACAATTTATTTAAAAGATCAGAAATACTTATTGTTCTACCAACATAATCTAGTACTTCATGTATATTTTCGCAGGTATATGCTGTTATAGGGCACATTTTAAAATTATTGGATTTGGGTTCCATTTGGAATTTGAAGTATGACCTTAATGTTACAAGATGGCCATACACTCTCATTTGATCCATATAGTATACCTATTAACTTCATGTTTGATATATCGTTGAATCGATAATTATCATTTATGGCACGCCATCTTGGATTTCTCGGTGCACCTGGCAGATTCTTATTCTCACAAACCCTATTATCAGTTTCAGCTAAAACAAAGTGTACATACTCAACTGTAAGGTCACGTGGACTTCTCTCTGACTACTAGGAAGAAATGAACAAATCAAAGTATAGCGCGAGTACAAACCATAGGAATGATACTATTAATTACGGTCCCTTGCTTGCTGTTCTAACGTTTTTATTGCCTTAATTTTGTCCCCGCTATGCGTTAATAAAAATAGACCCACACATATAAAAAACATAATGTGCGAGCAAAAACACTATCTAGCAAAAGCTACAAGTCATATTATATAGGCCCGATATAAGAAATACGGTACCTGCCGATGTTTTGGTTAAACCCTGGCCGAGCCGATAAAATGCACTTTTCCAGTTAGAAGTATAATTTTCATTCATTTTTTGTCTGCAAGGTGATAAAAAGATGAATTTAGTAAAGGCTCCGTCACACCCCGATTTTTTGCCTAGAAACCCACTTCCCGCTGCTCCAGACAGGTGCCGATTGGCTAATTTTCGAAATCGTGAGCATTTTTCGTTTTTTCTTTTCATGTTTAGTTTTGGCAAGGTCTGGGCCTGTTCTGTGTAGTCGTCTGTAGTTTTACCCACTATTTGCTAGAAAACCAACCGCTTCTCGACTGGCTCAGCCTGGTGTCCGATTGGCCATTTTTTCGAAAATCGGTGAGTAATTTCCTTTTCAGGGGTAAGTGTTTTGCCAATCTGGACTGTTTCTGTACAGTCTGCTTTGCAGTCTTGTGTGGTCGGTACACGTGGCAAATTTGAAAAAAAAACCCGCCACGATTTTTTTCTTCAGCTTAAAAAAAATCGTGGCGGTTTTGGAATCGGGAAGGAGTCGGCTTGAACACAGGAGCGGTTAGGAAGCGGTAGCCGATGAGTTGTGGTCGCCTTATGAGTGGTTGTTTGCAGTTGGAAAGTGGTCAGCAGTGAGTCTGCTCGAAGCGGGAGAGAAAATGCAGCCAACTGGACATGTTTAATCGGCGTCGGACTAAACTCGGCGACTGCAGAAGATGAGTCGCCGACTTGCATTGACAGCAACTTGTGCTGTCGTGGTAAGGTTGGCGACTGATTGAGAACTGAAATACCTCCATGCTTGATCGCACTGCTCGCGTGAGCATCTCTTGTTCTTGAATAATTGGACAAGACTGCAGGCCGATTTTGAAAGTTGTCTTGTGTAGTTTGGGGAGGTTGGTCGCGTCGCGGTGTCCTTCTGTGACGGTACCTTTCTTTGGCGTCAACACCTCGGCAACAACGACTAGCAGTCTTGACAGCGACATGTCACAACTTGTGCCTTCGTGTCAAGGTCTGGCGACCAATCCGGACTGACAAGTTGGCGTCGCCCATAAACATGCTGGGATCTTTGTTTGTTTCCATGATGCTGTCGCCTACTGCTCGGCGTTTCAACATCGTTGTCTCCTTGACGACGGGGATACCGCATACGAATCATCCCTGGTTCGGGATAAAAATTGAAATTTTTTTGCAATTTGAACAATACCTGTAGCCGGAATATTTGAGAAATCAATGCGGTCTTGTGTTAGTCTGGGAAGTGGTTGGGTCGGGAGCCTGTCCTTCTGTGTGACTATACCTTTAGATTCTGTTGAATTATGCGATATTGAAATGTCGAAAATGGAGAATTGAAATTAGCCATAAGCCAGCTAACGCATGCCCGGGTTGCACAAAGAGCACCCAAACACGTTAAATTTTCATCGGGGATTTTCGCCCTAAAGAAAAACATTAGCTATCAATGGCTATACCAATCCCAATATTTGACTGGTTGTGCACCCCAAGCAAGTACTTGCCTTTCCCCTAAGTAACTAATTGTGGCAATATGTACTCCTTAAATGTGGGTTGACCAATTATGCCGCTGTTTGACCGTAAATGACCCCCCACCGTTTTTCCTCTCCCTCACATGCATGGAAGCATCATCAAGAACATATGATTACAAAATTTTGAGAGAAAACGGTCCACCGTTTGGATAGTAGAACAAAAATGTCACTAAAATGGACCAAGAGGACAGTGTCCGTGTGGGACAGTCCGTCTTATTCCGTCAGGAAGGAACGTTTTAATCCAGAATTTAGCACATGATAGGTGCGTTTTTTTCCGATTAAGGACTAAGATCTAAGGAACCGTTATTGTCCGAACGAACCGTTATTCTGAACTTATCCATATGAGGAGGAGGAGGACTAACGGCGTTTAAACGCTGGTTACGTATAAGAATTTCAAGATACAAAATAAAAAATGAGACAGTATATGCAACTCGAAGGGGCAAAGTCGGTAAAGAGATAAAGACGAGGGGGAGTGGAGAAAGAGAGGGAAGGAGGAAGGGAAAGAGGCCGAGAAACAGAACAAGGGGCGTGAATGCGAAAACCTCAAAGCGCTGTACAACAGATAAATATAAAGGTACATTTATATACTACACATATCAATACCTCAATATAAAATGCGAGGACACTCTTGATAAAACATGCAGACATGCCAGATGACAAGATGGTAAAAGGCCGGATAGGATGAAAGGAGACGGACTATAGCCGGCCAGAAATGAACGAAGATAAAGTAACACACACATGGACTTCAAGATTGTCATCGGTCGCTGTCATGGATAAAAACTAACTTTATATACAAGACTGCTGAGTCAATATTTTTATAGATCAAGAGATGTGTTTTCAATGCACGTTTGAATGTTTCAAGGATCTTGATGGATCGCAGTTTCTTGGTAGCTTGTTCCACTCGTTTTGCGCTGCAAACCGAGACAAACACGATTCCCCGAATTTCCGTAAGGCAGATATTAACAAATTTAATGATATCATCAGTAGATACCCACAGATTCAATGTCCTCTTCATTAGACCAGGTAGATAACGAGGAATTCAACGGTATTTATCTGGTATGTACTGGTAGCTAACAATAGTATATTCATGTTATCTGCACTAAAGATTGAAACCAAATTCAATGGTACATTATGGTACATGGTTAACTTCAATACATACCTTTGTTATGATAAAACCCACATGTAGCAGATTTTGATGTTAGGTAGATAAATAATTAATGTTACTACTCATGGGATATTAGCAATTTATGTAATGCAACACTACTTAAACGAACGCCACTAATCAGAAGATAGCAAATAGTATCACCGTTTATCGACAGTGGTTTATGTTAGCAACATACATGTCAATCTATTTTCATATAGATGCAATCTAATTCACGTCTACTCTGCAGAGAATTAGTAAAAAAACCATGCCTATTTTCATTGTCGATGCATTATATTCGATGTACCTCAAGTGAAAGAACATATACAATGTATTAACTGCCAGCTTAACAGAATAATTCATGTTAGATTTTAAACATAATTATACTCCTATAGTACTAACAAAAGTCCAATCTTATCTAACCGCTGATAGGCAGTATAACCAATGCAACATGGACCCCATGACACTTTCAGTGGTACACAACAGAATCTCTTATCATGCTATCTTCAGTAGAAAGCGCATACTGAATTTAGCATTCTACAGGTGCAGTAGATAGCAGCAGAATTCCTTGCCATCTTTAGATATATAGCATTTGATTCATCTACAGTTATTCGGCACAAGTCAATGCTTTCTACACTGTTAAGTAGCAGCGAAGAAACTGTCGGCTTTTCATGTGAATATCCAACAGAAATGACAAGCGGCTATTTAAAACAATGCAATATATCTATTGAAGACAGCCGAAGTCCAATACTTTTGTTCTTTAACAGTTCACAATAGTCTTTGTAGTGACATTATGTACAATATTATATATATAAGCTACGGAATAAGTTCAGCTACAGTAATAGCGCAGAATGCCAAAAGCTATCTTCAGTAGATGGCAAACATAATTCAATTGTCTAAGAATTCAGTGTTTAGTTACAGCAAATAGCACCATGAGCCTGCTACGGTCGGTAAACCAATAATATTATAAATGTCATATCATTAGTTACCACAATTGCAGTAATATCTCCAGTAATTGAAAAAACAGCAACGCCTATATATTTCCATTTAGGTAGTAAACGCAAAGGTGCAATGAGAGATTTTGAGCACCCAAATATTGTGTCTAATATCATTTCATATATAGTAGACACTCAATATATTTCTTTCCTTGTATTTCTCTACAAATGTCTTAAAAGCTAGAAAGGGCGATTTGCTTTGCGTAATTTCAATGTAAACCTAGGCTGAATTTCGTATATACTCCTATACGAAATTAAAATTCAAAATGTTTGTACCAAAGAAATATTTCTCCGCTTAATTATTTCAGAGGGGCATATTTTTGATGCAAGCCTTACAACAGCAAAATCATACTTTTTGATTTTTAGGGACGACTGAATATGTGAAATTCTATCCTCTCTTTGCAGCACTTTAAATTGAATGCAATCTGCATAGATAACAGTCGAATGTACGCCCCTTAAAAAAATGTAGTTCCGTAATCAAAGTCTCTGAAGTCTATGATTAAAGTCTGTACTGTGGCTACATACTAAGACAATCAATCGCATTCTGTCGCTATCGCTGTAGATAGCATTACCTTCTGGTTGCTATCACTATACCTGCAGATAACATTTATTACAACTGATAATTTGGTGGTGATGTGCCGCTGAGTTTGAAATGGACCCCCATTCATTTATTTTCAAGGGCACATTTTGATCAAGCCCCGCAAGTGAACTATTTATTTCATAGGTGTACTAATATATCCTTCTACAATGAAGTATTTATTTTTAATATCTTGTCAAACAATGAATGCTTATACTAGACCTTTAACCGCTAGTCCGAAAAGTTATCATCTAAACTCTTACTAACACAAAAAAAACGATAAAGTTGCTTTGTGTGTTGAGTTTAGATAGAGAGGGCTCATAATACAATTTTAAATCAAATACATTTTCAATAACAATTATGAATAGGAAATTTTATAACTGTAAATGAATGGTATTAATTGTAACTTTATACATTTTAATCAGTCATATGGGTATTAAAATACCAACTGAACACCCAAAGAAACTTCTTATAATAGATATCTTATATATATATACTAATCTGATATATATATATCTAGATATATATAGTATATATATATAATCTCTAGATATATATATTAATATATATAGATATTATATAAGCGGCAATATGGCGTCTATGCGGTAAGTTACATATAATCATGGTGCTAAAGGGTACGCACAGTACCACATTTTAAAGTATTTTGTTTAATTAAGTGTCCATAGGCCTATCAAGGAAGAACAAAGTCATTTGGAAAGAAAGAAAGAGCAGAGTAAGAAGAAAGCTGGTCATGTCGCAAGTTGACCCGGTTCGTTCCCGGCTATTGCTCTTGAGGATTTCTTCTTCTCTGATCTTTCCTTCTTTCCAATGACTTGTTCTTCTTGCTAGGCCTATGCCACTATTAAAAAAATACTTTAAAAGTGGTAATGTGCGTACCCTTTAGCAGCCTTATTCTATCATATAATATATTATATTATATATATATATATATATATATATATATAGATCAAATCAGTTACAATATAAGCGGAAGAGAGCTCGATACTTAGCAGAGGTAAGCCCTCAGATACCCTTTAGGCCACACTAAACAGCATTTTTTGCTACCCTGTGTTTTCAAACGATGCACTCGTGCAAACGATCATCAGGCAAGTGGCTATGTAATTGCTTTTTTCTTAGCAAACAACGACTGGGAGGGTCGGCCTTGTTGATCGCTGTTTACCCTGCGTTGCTATGACGACACTTCGAGACCAGGTCAGCTCCTCTTATTGAGGAGCTGGTATGAAAACATGGACCAAATTATCAAATCCCATAATTCACAACTCATAAAAATACGATACAGCAACCAAAATGCGCGCATGTGTAACTGCAGAAAAAGTGCAGATTGCCCCTCGTGGAGAGTTTTCGAACTAAGTGTACATCATATCAAGGCAACTGTCACCATCTAACAATTATCTGTTTCTAGTAGGCCTATTAGTGGCCCATTTAAGGCAAGGTATAACCATACGAAATCGTTTTTTTAGAAATACCAGTATGAGAAGGAAACAGAATTATCAAAGCATTTATGGGTGCGTTAAAAAGCAAATCTGATATACCATCACTGGGACTCCTACAAAATCTAACACTGAGAAACGTAAGGCGGCATGTGTAACTTGTGCTAGAATACAAAACTCTGTATCACACCGTTGCTCACTCCTCGCTCACAAGAGAGTGAACTGTCTCGAAGTGTCGTCAAGCAACCAGTTAAAAGCTATCAACAAGGCCGACCTCCAGTCGTGCAAGAAAAAAGCAATTCCATAGCCACTCTTCGCCTGATGATCGTTGCACTAGGTGCATCGTGAAACACAGGTCGCAAAATCATGCTGTTTTAGTTTGGCCTAATTGGTCTCTCTTATCTACTAACCCTATTCGCACCTTTGGGAGACACGTTTTTTTTTGTTTATGTACTAATTAATATCGTTAGGGAGAAATTTACTGTCTCCCTAACATTTAAAACCCTTTTAATTTATATATATAAAATTGATGACCTCTGGACACCGCTATTGCTTACTACCGGATTTTCACGCTTTGTGCTAACATCAGACAAAACTGGCTGCTTTGGTTTGGGGTTGTTGGTTATGTTGAATGGCGGCCTTCAACTTATTAGTTATTTGCGCCCAAAAAGCACAATACGTTAAAAATGATGACGCAATATGGTAGAACAAGTCAATGTTGTCTTAGTTGACTATTTTGAAGGCTTCCACGATCACGACTTTCATGTGGTACTCTTTACTTTGGACGTTCGCAAAGAGGCAGTGGAGAAACCCGCATGCCAGCTTGAGTAGTTGGGATCTGTTACTTGGGAGCAAAAGCAGACCTTTGTGTCGTCTTAATATGATTAAATAGATCTCTGGCGTCATCATCATCACATTACTAACCATAAATCGATGACTCACTGTGATCGATAAACCGTATCACAGTACTACCGGTCTCTTCTCGAGCGGGAGGAATGGTCTATGTCCATATCCTTGTTCCTCACATACGCCTGAGCTGGCACATTTTCCTGGTCCTCCAAGGTTTTGCAACAAATCGGGATTGGCTTGGGAGTTGCCCGGCTTTCTTTCGGCCAACCTGCGGCGTTACATTACTTGGTTATTGTTACAAAATGTACATGCGCCGAGGTCAGAAAAGCCGGCCTGTAGCGGCTGGGGCCCTGGCTCGGGACCATAACGTATATATATAGAGGATGGTAAGTCTGACATGACCGATTCAAGAAAGTGAATTACGGTAAACGGGATCATGACCTGGTTCCTTGCTCCTTTACAAAGAGAATCACCCTAGGATCAAGAGTACACTGTTGGGTGAAACAGTACGAAGTCCAAGCATAGACCGCTTCCTTTGGGTCCTTAGCGGTAAGTGGTTCTGGTTGATCCGGGCCCTGCTTGGGCCCGTGCCAGTCTTCTGGCGCTGATATGGTAGTGCACCTTGCGCCAACATTTTGTAGGCAGCAATCCGGTGGTTTTCCACTAGTGGATTTATTTTTACCAGGACAGCGTCTCCGGCTGTGATAAGCTAAAAATGGGACGGTGTTCCTTAATGGCGAAATCTGGATTTTGACTAGGTGACGCGTTCTGTAGCGTTACAAAACATTGGTTGTGTACAAAACTGTCCATGCGCAGAGGGCCGAAAAGCCGGCCTGAAGTGGCTGGGGCCTGGCTAGGGACCATACCGTATATTAAATAGGGGTTACTTCCTCTGATAGTCAGGCTTGCTAAGGTTTATATATATGTAACTGACTGGTCCGTTTGAGTGCGTTATTTTGCGTATTCAAGGTGAGGCTGCCGAGATCTGGGCGACAACAAGGCATAAAATGTTGACACGCCGAAGTCACCACGCTTATGTGTGTTACCACGCAAGTCACGGCATAAGACCCTTTAGGACAGCCAGGAACCCCTATCCTACTGAGCGAGTCTGATCGCCGTGTTTTTCGGCGTACTATTGTTGGCTGGGTGAACATAATAGCCGGGATACCTGTGAAAAAACCTGCCTAATTCTAACGTGGTTTTACAGGTTCCTCTTCTGCCCCGCTCAGCCTGATGCGAAAGGGGAATTATTGTAAGCCACAATGTTGATCCTGCGAGGGGTCTTAACGCTTACCCACGTGTGTGGGTACGCTTTTGCTCGTGCACCGATGACCTTGTTATTTGTATTTTGGAACTCATGTGGTCCTGAGCCCGGGGCTGTCCCGTGACCCCGTTTCGTCTGAGGGTCGGTAACAATACGAGAAATCGCGAATGCGTTGACACGCATACGCGGTACGAAGGCAACCTCATCCGTAATCTGCGCCCTGTCAAGCGGCGCGGATCTCGAGTACACTAGATGCGAGTTTTAAAGGAGTCCATAGAAAGCGGCACTCGCGCACCTCCTCCACCAACCTGTCTGTGTCCCTGCCAGGAGTAGGCCCTGGCCTTGACTGGTCCGGGTGATGCTTAACATCTTTAACAAATCCGCAAGCATTCTGACCGGTAAATCCCATCAGACCGCAAAATTTAAAAGCGCTCGGGTGAGTGACATGTAAGTGTGCCGCCGCGAAATGGTTCCGAGGCGCTCATGCTTGAAAAGCGCTCCTGGCATGTGCCGGCGCGGCCTGTTCGCTGCTCGAGTAACCGACCCTTAACGCTTCTCAATGTCTTGTATGACTCGACCTCAATTCGAGCGATATCCCCGCTGAAATTTAAGCGGAGGAAATAAACTAACCAGATTTCCCTCAGTAGCGTCAGTGAAGCGTGGAAAAGCCCGCGCTGAAGTGGTCCGCCACAGTCCAAGCCACAGCGGGTGAGGGAAATTGTGGTATCGTAAGCACCGTGACTTTACCGTGACGGAAGGTCCCGATGTCCTGCTGATGAGGGACACTTGTGCTGTATGGCACGATCAGGTCCCTGCTCCGCTCGTTGCGGGCTAGTCTTATGGCTTTCGAGAGTCGGTATTTTTATGAATGCAGCCCTCACATGTGAGCTTTCATTTTAAACATGTGATTCATATCATAATTCGTAGTTTATTTTCGCTTTATAACTTCGTTGTGGATGTTGGCATCACCTGTTATCGTAACAATTGATTGGATTTTTCTCCTGCCGATTACCTCGTTTTGAAAAGGGGACTTTTTGACTGGGTATATACTGCACAACGTCTTCACGCCTGTTATAACACCCAAGTACGCACAATATTCCATGTTTCAGCAGACTTTTACTCTCCCGTTAAACCAAGCTTCCCATTTCTACTAGGAACGATTGTCGACGAAATGCCAACGGGAAGATAACTACTTATGGAGCTACTAAGCGACACTCCTCAGTTTCGATGAAAACTTTTGCCTATATAAACTCTTGTCTTTATAACTGTTGCCCGCATTTCGCATGTTTTAATATCGCGGGTAAAGGCGTCCATTGAATTGGGGGCAATACTTTTTTGTGTGCGTATATTATACTAATTTGAGCTGGTTTTTAATTGTTTGTTAACTATTCTTCAATCATCTGTCACAATGAAAGGAAGGTGTTAGACTGCGAAAAGCTGTTACTGGGATCATCTAAGTGCAAGGTGATTTAATAACTCATAAAAAGAACCCCCTTGCACATGATAAAATAGACGTATGTTCGAATAATCAAGGGGAGATTAAAGAATCCGTCCTTGAGTTTGGCATGCTGAAGGTCGCACCCATCAGCTGGTCTCACAAATAACCGCTTGCTGCTGAACCCACCACCCGTAAGCCACCTTTGATTGAAGAAGTCGTTAATTATCGGCTTAAACTCAAGCATGTCAACTTATTTAATATGCTTAGGAAGTGGATTGTGATCTTTAACAAAGCGAAATACAAGAATAAATTCTGATACCAGAACTGTCTCATTTTGAAATCCCTGAAACTGATGAAATTTGGTTTAGCATCATGCCATTACATTGCAAGTGAGCTTAGTATATCAATTTATTGAAGCCAGATTGAAATCATTTATTCAATCTTTGTTGATTCTGCATCTGCTGACATAGTGCATACTAACAATGACATACTTCGTGACAAAAAGCGTGAAAAACGCCACTGTGAGCGTAAATGCTTTCCATCGTTCTTTGAATTCATAGGCAGATATACCGTGATGAGTGTCGCGCCTACGCGGTATCAAGTCAACCGCATCCGTATCTGCGCCCTTGCAAGCGTGCGCGGAGCTATTACACTAGATAAGAGGCTTAAAGGAGTCCATAGGAAGCGGCACCTCCTCCACAACCTTTCTGTGTCCCGTGCCGAGCGGCGCGGCCGGACGTCCGGGTGAGGCGGAACAAGCGGGAAATCCGCAAGCATTCTGACCGTAAATCCCATCAGACCGCCTGTAAAGCGCTGCGGTGGTGAAAGTAAGGTGCCCTGCCCGAGGTTCCGAGGCGCTCAGGCTTGAAAAGCGCTCCTGGTGTGTGGCCGGCGGGCTGTTCTCTGCTCGAGGACCGACACCTACCCTTCCTCATGTCTTTTATACTCGACCTCAGATCGAGCGTATCACCCGCTGATTTAAGCGGAGGAAAAGAAACTACCAGGATTCCCTCAGTAGCAGCGAGTGAAGCGGGAAAAGCCCACGCTGAATCCCCACGTACAGCCGCGTGAGGGAAATGTAGCTTCTGGAAGCCGTGCCTTACCGGTGACTGAAGGCCGATGTCCTGCTGAGTGAGGACCTTGTGCTGTATGGCACGTTCAGGTCCCCGCGGACGCTCGTGTGCCGCTAGTCTTAGGCTTTTCGAGAGTCGGGTTGTGATGATGCAGGCCCTCACATGTGAGCTATTCCTTTTACATTTGAGTCATATCAAGTTAATTTCTTCAGTTAATTTTCCGTCTTTCATAACTTCTTTGGATGTTGGCATCACCTTGTTCTCAAGCACTTGATTGGATTTTTCTGCCGGATTACCTCTTTGAAAGGGGACTTTTGACTGGATATACTGCACGTCTTCACGCATGTATAACAACCAAGTAAGCACAATCGTCCATGTTCAGACTTTACTCTCCCGTTACCAAGCTTCCCATTTCTAGTACGTTTTGTATACAACATGGCCAACGTGAAGATACCTTATATGGAGCTACATAGTCGACACTCCTCAGTTTTAGATAAAACTTTTGCTATATAAAACTCTTGTCTTAAACTGTTGCCCCAGCATTTCCGCATGTTTTTAATATTCGCGGGTAAAGGCGCCATATGGGAAGTGTTGCGAAACTTTTTGTGTTCCTTCTATTATACCCAACTGTTTGAGCGGTTTTTTTAATTGTTTGTAACTATTCTTCTCATCTGTCCATGATCGGAAATGTTGTGAGGACTGCAAAAAGCGTGTTACTGTATCTCTAAGGCAAGGTGATTTAATGCTATCCAAGCTTGCAATGATGTACGGTATGCGACTAACAATGGGGAGATTAAAGAATCCGTCCTTGAGTTTGAAGCTGAATTCGCACCCATCAGATGTCTCAGTCTCACAAAATACCGTGGCTGCTTACCCACCCCCGGAACCACCTGTGATTGAAGAAGTCTTTAATCGGCTTAACTCAACATGTCACTTGTTCATGCTTTAGGAAAGGTATGTGCATTTTTAACAAAAGCGATACAAGAATGAATTCTGAGACCAGAACTGTCCTCAATGACTCCCTGAATTATGAAATTGTGGTTAGCAATCAGTGCCATTACATTGCAAGTGAGGCTTAATAGGCTTATTGAAGCAAGATTGAAATCATTTAATCAATCTTTGTTGATTTCTGCATCTGCTGACATAGTGCATACTACAATGACATACTTCGTGACAAAAAGCGTGAAAAACGCCGCTGTGACGGAAATGGATTTCAGCGGTCTTGAATTCCATAGGCAGAATATACCGTGAGGAGTGTCGCTCCTACATGAGCTGCTGAAAAAAGCCAAAGCAGACTATCATAGAACTCAAATTAATAACTGTGTACCAACTTAAGCTTTTTCAACTCGTTGAATAGTTTACTAGCCGCAAAGCCTGCTAAAATTCTCCCCTGTCACACTTTCTACGAAGGAACAGCTTGTAGTTTTTTCCGACTTTTTTTCGTCCAAGATCAGAAGGTGAAGAAGGATGAATGTATACTGATACATGTACATCAAAAGACGTGAAGAAGAATGTACGCTGCCCTTTTAACGAGTTTTTGGAATGTCACATGAGCGGTTCGGAAAATTATCTTGGACTCAAAATCGTAAGTCTTGTCCTCTCGATCCCATGCCATCTTCACTAGTTAAGTGTGCATTGATGATTGCTGCCCATTTTGGAAATTGTGACCGTTCCTTAGCATCTGGCATAGTACCGGGAATTTTCAAGAAAGCCCGTCGACGCCTCTAATTAAAAAATCAACCTTGGACCCAGACTGTTTGAAAAATTATCGTCCAGTCTCAAATCTGTCATTATGTCGAAGGATCGTTGAAGGCGATGTGTTGCTACACAGATAACCGGACTCTTGATACTACAACTCTATGGTGCTAGCATCGGCATTCGCAAAACCACTTCTACAGAGACTGCTCTCTGTACGCTTTTAAATGATAGTCTAGTGCCGGGGATGTGCATGGTGATGTTGTGTTGATACTCCTAGATTTGACAAACGCATCCTTTGATACTATCGATCATGATGTATTACTTCCGAGAC
>JAMKCH010046572.1:0-51347 GCA_023653785.1 Ophioderma brevispina
TGACTTAATGATAGATTTAATTAGTATCATGGCGGGATGCTGTCACAGTACCTGCCAAGTCATTGAATAAGAGCCTGACAGCTTTCAAAGTCATCTTGTACATAATTTAGCTGATAGCAATCTTGGCTGGGACACAATACATGACATCCAGACAACCCCCTTGAGGTCTATCACCTTTCCAACAGGATCTCTAATTGGCTCATTACATGATATAACATGAGATAACCTCTGTAGTAACCAATCAAAAATAGATAGCTTCTACTTCTTAGATTGGTATGCACATTTTAATTTTTTTCTTGCCAGCTGATTTGATTGGCTAATTACATCATATAACCCTATGAATAACCAATCAGAAACATGGTAAGAAAAGGTTAAAGGAACATACAGATATAGGTCTATTTTGATTGGTTAATCAGAGGGCTCCATCATGTTATATCATGCAATGAGCCAATCAGAGATACTGTAAGGAAGGTGATAGATCTCAGGGGGTTAACTGTGAAGTTAAGCATGGGAATAATGTTTACAGTTGGGTATGTAGTCTGAGACAGAAGGCAACAAACTGAGGTTAGACACAAAACAATTTTGATTGCAATAGATGGCAATAAAATGCAATATAGTCCTATTGGGAAAGTGGGTGCTGCCTGCAATCATTTTAAAATATGTGTTGGCAAAACCTACCCCAAATTGGACTTCATTTCTGTCACCATATGCATTATTTAAGAGGCGTGTTTTAGAAAATATTCTAGTGTGATCTCTACTAAGCCATATCCTTCCCATCCACAATGTTGTGCATCTACAGTGCTACTGATAACATGGCTGCAGTCAACATTGCTTAGATTGGGGGTGGGGTATTGAGAAGTGTGCCAATTTTCTTTTATTTGATTGTAGGAGGAAAATTGAGGAAGAAAAATATGGAAAAGGTTGAGGTGATTAAATGGAAACCTAGTGTACAGGAAAAAATTTGCTTCTAATGATCACCCAACTTTTAAAATGGTTGTCCCTTGCTTATCTCGGCAAAGCTGGTATGTCAACTTTGAGTGTAATGCATTATGATCATGTGAAGGTGTTTATTTTGGGGTGGGATGTGAGCAAATAAAGAGGTTTCACTATTTTTTACATCGTGGGTAAATTTTCAGCAAATGCCAGTTTGATATATTGTGAGGACATTTTTTCATGGCCATGGCCTTTCAGTGTCAAAATTGCTCACTAATTTAACAATTTACCCTAAAATTGTTGTGCAATCCTGCTCAAGGGAAAGTCCAATCTACCAGCAAGGAAAATTATGGAGTATAACCCTCACTTTCAAGATTATACTGAGCTATTTAAAGATGGGAGGTTTGACAAAATCATTCTGTGTTTTGCAGGTAAGGCATTGAAAAATAAACCATCCCTCATAATTCCCAGGTGTCATTAGCCTCCCGCCTGACTGATAGTAATTAATACCAAGCCCCGCAGCCAGTTGCATTGGTTATCCCACTTGGTCGTTAAATTTCATGGAAACGAGGTGTAGGGTAAAATGCCGAGTGACTGCAGTCAGTGACGCGCTGGAATGTCAAGCCTTATATGGACAGATCCGCCAAGTGGTCTGACGTTTTTTCGTCGTAATTTTGTTCCATGTTCCACAATTACCAGTATTACAGAGAGGATGACAGTCAAGACAGGATTGACGTCACATGGAGACATTGAATGTGCCGTGGGTTGAGTCAGGAGGTTTACGTAGTGAAGAGAGGAAGGGAAGCGATAAGGGAGATACCCAGGGTAGACTTGCGTAAATCTCCCTGTCTGCATCAGATATTCATACTTTCATGTTGCAAGCTATTGCATATTCTAGATGTTGGTTGTAATTTAATGTTATCAGAACTGTGTGTGGTGTGTGTGTGTGTGTTTGGATTACTTCAACCACTCACCATGTAGGGTTACAACAATGACAATTTTGAGTAGTTTAAAAGATGCACAATAGATTTTGAGGCACCAATATTTTGTCATTGATGGTAATTTTATATAGATTAGATCCAATGGCTTTTCTTACCTTGTAATTTGGCTCCGAATTTCTTAAAAGAGAGGAAAAAGTCGATTTTGAGTTGCTTAATTCCAATATAAAACATAGCCTGAATTTTGTATTGCTCCTATACGAAAAGTAGAAATTTCACAATCTTATATCCCAAGCAACAGTTCTCGGTGTGAATCCTTCAGATGGGATATTTTTTATGGAAAGCCTAAATCAGGTGCAAAAAATCAGCACTTCGATTTTTTTTAGGTCCCTGATTGTTAACTCTCTCATTGCACCTTAAGTGTATAAAGTTCCATTCCGACATAATGTCATTTACTTCTATTGTAAAACTTGGACCAAAATCTATTCAAGAGGAACGATGGTACCTGTTGCCCCATTTGATAAGTTTTGCAAGCAACAGATCAAAAATTTCATTTCCCAAATCATTACAATAGATACAACTACATTATTGAGATGGAGGGGGAAGTGAACAACTTAAGGCAAGAAAGTCTGAAAGCCTTCATGACCAAAAGGGGAAAAAAAGTTGAAATTTTAACTGTTGCATTCAAATAAACATAATTGCCAACACTTAAAATGTTGCAGAGTGTCGCATGATTTCATATCAATGGCCGATGTGCTCTACTGATTTTGATCCTTTTTGCTGATTTTTGGGCCTCAAAATCAGCTCCCGGGGCCTCAAATTTTTGAAATCCGGGGGGCTTATACCTACCAAAATAAAGTGATACCCCAAATCAGAGATACTGTAAGAATCGGTGGTATGGTTACACGAAGATGTTGAAGCACTATTTTGATTGGTACTCAGAGGCATCATCATGTGGGTCTTGTAAGAACAAATTAGACAGATTGTACATAGGTTGGTAGTTGCCCAGGGGGTTAAGAGCTCAGTGAGCTAATATGATATCCACCCTGGTTGTAAACTCAAAAGTATGGCAAAACGTTAAACCATTGTGATGCAATCGGGAAAAACCCGCCACATGGTGGGAAATTTATATTTTGAGTTTTTACTATCACTGCAGAGGGCAGAGTTTGAAATATGAAGTTTCCATAACTGTTTACTCGGTCTTTTTGATACACACTTAAAAAGTTACGCCTTATACCTCTGACAAAAAATAAAGTACAAAATATAACAGATTTTAAGCTATTTTATTTTTTCAAAAACTGTCCTGTGCGACATGTGGCGGATTTTTCCAGATCACATCACATTTTATAAAAAATCTGCCCAATGTAAATGCTCAGCTTGTTTGACACAGGCAGGAAAAAATTTGTTTAACCATTACACTTGAAGAATAATGATTTTACTCATTGATTGTAATTTAGGATATGTAGCATTAAAATCTTCACCAAAATCTTTTAATATGAAAACAATGAAATTACCAAAAGCAAAACAAAATAAGTTCAAACAGTGGTGGCCAAGCCACATTGGACTTGAAAAAGGTTTTGAACAAGCTTCTTCACAGAATATAATTCTCAGTATTAATGTGTGATTAAATACAGACACGGTTGATAACAAATGCTTTTCTATGGAGACGTAATCCAGGTAATATGTCAACACACTGTATTATTTTGGTCCCTAAGGCCAAAAGTGCAAAATGAAAATAACAATCATGTTGATTTTATGAACACTTACAGATGAAAAAGTGGTTATTACAGTTTCTATTTTGGGGTTTAGTTAAACTCCTCAAAATGTTGTTTCCTTTTAATGTAAACACTGTGATAAAAGGAAATCCTTTTAATAATGCGCTCAAAAGGTAGATTATTGAAATGCAAACATTAAGCAGGCTAGTGGAGTTAACCTGATTAACTTTTTGTTTTACGAATAGAGTCAAGACTTTCAATCCTGCCCGAGGTTAATTCAAAATAAAAATTGATTTATGGGTAGCTTAAAGGTGCTTGTTTCGATTTATGTTTATTGTGTTCTCTTCTTGATATGAGAGCCAAGCACTTGCATGTACGCCCTATCATGTACCGTGGGAAACAAGCTTGCAGTTTTGATGGTAGAAGAAATAACACATATTGCAAAGCCCTATTCAATACTGTGCTAATGTTGATGGTTAACCATTAAAACTGCATTTTTTGTTTGTATCTTGAGAATGAAATGGATTTGAAGGATCAAATTTCAGGACGACAATGAGAAAAATACGGCCTTTCATCTGATATCAAAATCGATACTACTTCGGGTAAATCAGGGGGTCCCAAGACGATCGGAACACACACCTTTAAAATAGTGATTGGTGATAGGTGAGAAGGGGAAAAAAAAGAAAGATTATTTGCTGTCTTCCCTAGATAGCATGCATGTAACACAACACTATCAACTGTAGAAGGATGTTTGACAATTCATCTGCTTGTAGTTTTATCGTAAAGGCGAGAAAAACAATTAACAATGAACACAATCTACTGTAGATGGATATTTGACAATTAATCTGTTTGTAATCAAAATTCAACAGACTAATTAATGAGTGTTGAATGGCTCATTAAAGATGATTGGCATCCCATCCATATTGATACATTGACAATGATTTTGCTGATTGCAATATGTTTTCAATTATAAATTTGTGTTTTACCAGACAAGCTTTAAGAGACACATATCCAGGCAAAAGTTTGCTGCAAAGAGTTTCAAGATGAAGTCATGTTTTCAATAGGAATCAAAGTCAGGGAGAGATCTGATGAACTTGCTTCATTGTAGTCAGCAGGCATGAGGATCATTCCAGTAGTCTTTTAGTATCCGTGTCCAGATGTAAGCAGGTGTATTTTTTCAATTTTCATCTGTAATAGCTGCCTTTTCCCCCAAAGTGTTTAAAATTCCAAGTCTTTAGTCAGTGGGTCCTGAGATGTTTCCTTGTGGGACGCAACAAGTTGCTCAAGTTGCTTAATTTAGGAACCCTCTGATAACTAATGCATATACGATGGCATTACACATTAAACGATTCATCCTTTTGAAGTATCACTGTTAGATAGCTGCCATTTCCGTGTTTGAATTATTTCAAGGCCAATAAGTTTTATTTTGATAATGAGTGTTTTGTGTGTATAGCACACAAGCCCATAACGCTTACCTTGGAGATTGTATGGATTGGATATCCAAGATATTTTTTGTTTGTTGAGAGGTTTGGTTTGCTTGTTTGTTTATTTTGCTGATTTTTGTTTTAAGGACAAGGCTACACTTGTTGTTCATAAGCCACATCTTTCTCAATTGCTGAAAAATAAATCAGCTAATTTGCAGAGTTGGTATTTCTTGAGGCATATCTTAGGGCTGTATTGACAAGTTACCCATTGTCAGCAGCAGGTGTGCCATGGAATGACTGCATTGTACATAAACAGTTTTGATTCCAAAGGTGAAATGTACATGGGATGTTCCCCCATGTTTTCTAACTTAAATTTATAAGAAATTTTGACAAATAGGGTATATAAGATATTTGGTACACCCTGTAGAAGACTTGGAATAGACCTCATCTACTACTGAGCGTGTGCTTATTACACCACCCAATGATGCACAAAACCACACAGCGCCCGATTTCAAGGCATCCACGCAGCCTATATTGAAGGGAAGAAGCTCTAGTTAAGCAGGAATGGCCAGCATTCACATTTACTTAAGAAACGTCCTTATAAAATTCTTCACAGCAAATAAGAACTTACACATGCTGAAACCCTGTGACCTTTTTAGCTCTGAATCATGTTTTGCGGCACGGCTTTTTTCCCATCCGTTTTTATTAAATCTTGATGCGGTTAAGTTAGTCTACGGCTTTTTAACACCAAGTCTGCTGATTTTTTTTTTGCATGAATGCAGAAGTTTATCACAAAAACTGACTGACTTAAGGCAAGACTGTATTTTTCTGTCTAATAGAAAATGAACAGACATTTCAATCCCTGTGACCTTTTGGCTCTGAATCATGTTTTACCAGGTGGCTTGATTATCTATTCCAGTAATGTAAAACGGAAAATTTTGTGCTGTATTTATTTTCGCACTTTTTGACAGCTTCCACAAAAGTAAAAACACACAAGCATATTTCCTTTGTGGATAGCTCTATGGAAGGAAGCTCAAAATTGTGAATTTTAAAACAAGCCAAACAGTTTAAAATATGTCAAACACAAAAATTTAATCATGTGAAAATTTTACAGTACAATTATTATTTTTCCACATGTGGTGCAGTTACTGCAGTATCAACATGAAGATTTAAAGACAATTGTGGTAGTTCTTCTAAAGAAATGTACCAATACTACATTTAAGCTCTATCCTTGCTCAATTGAGCCTATTTTCAATATTGATAGCTACATATTTGGTCATCACATAATCTAATTTGGATTTTATGAGAAGAAAATTGTGCAGAAATTGTGAGATTCCATATGGTTGTTGCTTACAGAGAAAATCACTATGAATCAATGATGACACACACACACACACAGGTATATGTGATGATGATGGTGTTAAAGGTGTTTGTTCCGATTTATGTCTATTGTGTTTTGAGACTGTTCTCTACTTGATATAAGAGCCTGGCACTTGCACATATGCCCCACCAAGTACCGTGGTAAACACACTTGCAGTTTTGATGGTAGAATGCGCCTTGCAAAGCCATATTCAATACTCTGCTAATATTGATGGTTAACCATAAATTCGGCATTTTTTTGTTTATATCTTGGCAATGAAATGGATTTGAGGGCTCAAATTTCAGGATGACAATGAGAAAAATACGGCCTTTCATCTGATATCAAAATCAGTACTACTTCAGGGAAAATCAGGGGGGTCCCAAAAATAATCGGAACACGCACCTTTAAGTAAGCTTGCAATTATTGTAAGAGGCACTTTCTTCAGAGTAAGCTATAACTGAAAGTCAAGAAGGATCTAGCTATGATAGCTGCCTTATGGCAGTTTACTGAATATAGTAGGCTATTCAGGGGAAAGCAAGAAGGGTCTAACTATGATAGCTGCCTTGTGGCAGTACACTGAATATAGTAGGCTATTCAGGGGAAAGCAAGAAGGGTGTAACTATGATAGCTGCCTTATGGCAGTTTACTGTATATTATGCAGTGGGTTTATTTTTGTGAAGAGTACAAATCAATACAGAATTCCACATAGAAAGATAATAATAATAAAATAATATAATGGCTTTTATAAAGCGCCATTCCTACAAGATCACAGCGCTGTTGCCTGTTATTATTATTACGCTGCCGTCAGAAAATCGTCACAATCATTTCGCTTCATCTAGGCCGGCAGCTGGCCAAGCGCACAATCCTATCAGCACTTAGATTGTAATATTCTCCGTAACAGCTACCTGAATATCGCTTGGGTCGATGAGGCAAAGGGAAAAGGTAAAGTACCTTGCCCAAGTGCACAGTACATTCGGGTACCTTTAAATTATACTTGTTAAAGATTTTGTGAAAATACAACATGCATAATAAATAAAAAATACAATTTTTTATGCAAAATTGCCTATACATCAAGTCACAGAAGCATCTTAACTAATACTAATTAAGGGAGTAACAAATCATGTATACTCCATAAACCAAGAAGTACAAAGTAATCAATAAACTCCCACACAAGTCTCACAAGGAATGCCTGGTATGTCGACTTATACGACCAGTATTTTGTTTTTTTTTTTTTTTTTTTTAATCGTCACAATCATTTCGTTTCATCTAGGCCGGCAGCTGGCCAAGCGCACAATCCTATTAGCACTTAGATTGTAATATTCTCCATAACAGCTACCTGAATATCTCTTGGGACGACGAGGCAAGCGAGGTAAAGTGCCTTGCCCAAGTGCACAGCACATTGGGGTACCTTTAAATTTTACCTGTTATAGATTTTGTGAAAATACAACATGCATAATAAATAAAAAATACAATTTTTTATGCAAAATTGCCTATACATCAAGTCACAGAAGCATCTTAACTAATACTAATTAAAGGAGTTACAAATCATGTAGTTGTAATAGCTGCCTTATTTAGTTCTTGCTTTAGCTACAGGTTCATATTAAAAGCTTGTATTCTCAAAGAGAATTTAACCCATCCAATTCCATGAGGAATTTGATGTGTAAGAATTATGGTACTTGAATCAGCTTTTTTTGGTTCACTTCTGCTGTATTAAACATTAAATATTTTAATCAATTCAAATTGACAGACCTGTCAACAATACCAAATCCATTGAAGTTTTAATTGGACAAAAGAGCAGCCAACCAAATCGGGAGTAATTTGTCTATCTCTTCAAGAATAGTCCCGCTCTCCTCCTGTATAGCGGAAGCTATACTGTGATGATAAATTCTGGCCGGAAATTATTCTCAGGGAATTGAGTGTTTTGCTTGCTAAGAGCACAGTGGGATTGTCTTACATGTGGGTCAATTGTCCTCGACATAAAATTCCTGTACTATATTTGGGTACTAATTTGTGTGAAAATTAATCATATTTAATATAAAATATTACTGTATTAACTGATTCTGGCTTAAAATGTCACCAGTATCACATATTTATTGGTACGATTTAAATGCGTATTAATTTAATCGGAAATGTCAATCAATTCAGAGTTTTTCTGCATTTGACATTTGATAAAGCATGGAATCATATTTAATGCAAGCAGCTTACAAAATTTGATTTCAAAATGCCAATAAATTTCTTGTGCTAACCAAAAAGTAAAGATACAGTAAAGAGTTTCAGAAGGAAATTAGCATTTTTTTGGGTGGGGGTGGGGGGGGGGGGGGAGAAGTTTTCAATTTCTGTTGAAATTCTCTTCAGTTTTACCAAACATGTATATCAAGAGACATGATGTCATGTTGTGTTACATATTACAGGGAAGTGTACAGATCTTGTGATTTGGCTTAAAGGTGCAATGAGAGATTTCAAATAGCAAAAAAATGTGAAAATTCTGATTTCCTATATGAGCAAATAGGAAATTCAGCCTATGTTTTCTATTGAAATATAAGCATAAACAAATCACCTTTTGTTTTCATTTTGAGTTATTTCTGCAGTCAAATAACGGGTAGGGAATGTATTGAGTGTCTAATCTATATCACTACATATCACATGAAATATGGATGACTTAAAATCTCTCGTTGCACCTTTAAATGTTGTTAGGTATTTTAACCCCATGAATACTACCTGTCAATTAGTCATGATGGAACTTATGTGATTTTTTGAGTTGTATAGAGCCTTGTGGCCCCCATTTTATTATGAAAATGTTGTAGTCGGTATTTAGTTATAGTGTAATACATTTTGTAATACTGACATGTAATTAGTTAACATATGTTGTACTATATGGTTGAACTACGCTTCTTGGAAATAGGGAAGTTAGGAAGTTATCTTCAGTAGACAGCAAGTCCAATCTATTGATTGATAAGAACATCTCTCATGTTTACTGTCTTGTGTGGTTAGTGAAAACGTGCCTCATAATCCCATCTTAACCTTGTGGATGATGATAGCCTAACTCTGTTGCTTTTTCTTACTAGGTGACTTGTCAAGGGCAAATGTTATGTTTTAGAGTCCATGAATTTGAGTGAAGAAGTATGTCTGCATAGTTAGATACTGGTTTTGTATTAAATCAAGCTCTTCCATTCAAAAGCTGCACTGTCTCTGTGGAATATGAGGTAGGGTCTTTCACAAAGGGAGTATGGATAACTGTACTTGAGAAATTTATGCTCTCTTTTGGAAGATCCTGAATAAGTCTTCCACAGAGGGTAGATTTTGCCATAGTCCAATTTTGGTAGATATTGCCATAGTCCAATTTTGGTTTGCAATAGTCCAATTTTGGTAGATTTTGCCATAGTCCAATTTGGATGACTCATGCGCTAAAGCACCTTAGTAGGTAATGGTGTGAGGTACAGAATTCAAAGATCATATCTGGTAATGAGCCTGATGGGTTACACTTTTTCTGGTGAATGTTCACTTCTTCCACAATGTTTATCTGGTTTGCTACAAGATACCAAAATACTGAATCCTCGGCATAACTGTAGGACATTCAGATATCCAGATTAGGCATAAATTTTCAGCAAGACTAAGTTCCCAAATGAGGAGCTTACACTATCTTGCATATCCATTACATTTCCACCTCTGGAAATTGCAAGATGAATTTTCCCAGTGATATGAGGCTATCATTGATTGAGAAATTTTAATCCTTATACTTCTAGCTTCTACAATGCTCAGCATGTTTCAACTGTATAAGATATTCCTCTTCACAATGCCCTGATTACCGGCCCCCTCAAAATCTTCCTGAGAATAGAATAAATAGCTGAGAAGCATGCACAAACACGTTTTATCACACTTTTTTCTCTTCTCCCGATGCTGGGAGAGTTGTCAATTTGAAACGACTGAAATATTTCATGGATAAAGTGTATGAACAATTCAAATTAAGGAATTGTTATGGAAACGGTGTGTCAATAATCAATGTCACAAAAAGACAGTTAGTGGATTATTTTGACAAAACAATTCATTAAAATGCAGTAGAAGTACTGTTGTACAAAAAAGACTATTTCCTGCAAACGATCTGATCTTTTTTTAAAGCGTAACTAGTGGGAAAGAGATAGTTTGTTTTGAAACTGCTGGAAATTAGCAAATTGTGATACAAGTACATGTGCTAGCTAGGTAGTTTTACATGGGCCTCTCGGTGCATCGATTGCAGCTTGAAGCAGGCTGTAGACGCTTCGTTGCTCTGTTGACAGTTCCTGTAATTTCATGTTTAATTTAGTGATTTTTTTGGTTTGTTTATGGGCTAAGCACTGTAGTTAGCACTGTTCATTACTTTTGGGGGAAACGGTTGATAGATTTCTTGCTACTATAGTGATTTTCTTAACAATAATCACAGTGACATAAGGTGTTGTTATTATTTCAGATAGTAGCCCTAGATACGAAATGTGCCTTTGGTAAATTCCATATAATATCTTCCCATCTCTTGATTTTCTTGTCACATTTTTGACATTCTGTAAATAACATGCCCAAGTAATTGAGAGGATATAATCTTTCTTTGATAATAAAACCTGGAAATTGGGCAGCGCAATCCTTCGTATCATGTAACATATGGTAGCATTTTGTTTATCTCTATTTAGTGCCAACCACTTCCACGTCAATTGAGATTTCTTGTGGAAACAAGACTGGCAACCTCAAGCTGTCAGCCCGAATCTTGTTGCTACAAATAGCTTCTCGTGTAGCTCAGCTCTAGCCCTACTGCCATTTAGACTGTTTCAAAATCTGAGACGAATAAATCCGATGCACAGAGCTGTTTTGTGTAAAATATGATCTGGGGAGATGATTGGCGTCGTTGTTGTGGAAATGTTGTAGATGGTGTTCAGTGGTGCATGGTTTTCATTGCGTTGATCAAGAGTTTGGTTAAGCAGTGAAAACAGAATTATTTTCTTGTGCAAAAGTGTAAATTTGTTGGCTTCCTGAACAAATTTTAATGTCACAGATGGGTTGAATTGTTAAGAACAAATTTTAATGTCACAGATGGGTTGAATTGTTAAGAAGTGAAGTTAATTTAATAAACACAATCTGGGATTCTGATAAAATACTATAATATGCAACAGTGCCTGTACAGGTATTGGTGGTGCAATTTTATTTCTCAATGAAGTATTATTATTTCTATTCATAGCTGAAAGCACTTTGAATTCTATAGCATATTCACCTGAGAATATGAAATTGAATTTTATTGAAAAATTCACCAATTCTGTATTTCCATTTAATAAAATAAAAATTATATTTTAGAATAAGTGTTCTATATGTGACCTTTATTATATTGGTAGAGGTTGAAGTCACAAATAAGGAATACCTTAATTTTTGAAGAGCACTATTACCCTTACTGGAAACATCAAATTGCCATACCTGTGATTTACCAAAGTCTACAGAGCATGTACGGAATTTAAAAAAAGTGAAACCATTTCCCAATGCATGTGTTCCATTGTAATATCCATGTCATCATTATGCTCATTAACACAAAGACATAAGGCAGGCTGCGATTGGTTGGTAGCTGTCACATGACCACAATTGCAAAATGTCAAGGAGCTTTGCCGCCATTGGTTGATTACTACTAGAAGCAGCATTTAACATTTTATTAAGACATGACGGTGTTTACCTAAACTACGCTCTGTGGTGTATTAAGTGACATGGCTACGTGTTGCTGTGTTATTTCTGCTAGTGTATAGCCTTAGCAAGCTTTGAAGCTGTGCAGACAATTTTAAGCCAGAAAATAAACTTCCAGGTAACTTGAGTTTCAGATTGTACAGACAGAGCTTTGAACATGGAACTGATACATTTGTGTAAAATATAAGCTCTTATGTGAATTATTATATAACATAGATATACTCTTTCTAATGCAGACATCAGATTTTTTGAACTCTGATATTAATGGAATTAAAGGGGCATTTTGTGGTCACAACCTCGTCGAACTGCGACTTGCCTAATAGTTAAGGTTTTATGTATCTGATCTGGTTTATCCTTCGTAATGCAATGTTGCCTAATATCCATCATATTCGATCCTATCTATTGTGTATTTTCTGTCCTTAGCGGACAGAAATTACAACACAGTGGCCTATGGGACACCGTGTTGCAAACATTTGCTCATAACACCAAAACGCAAGATAAACAACTGAAATTTGGGAGTAAGCTTTTTCTTCTCAGGATATCTATGAATTGTAATAAACAAGATGCCTAGAATCACAAAATGCACCTTTTAAGTACTTCCTATACACCAGTAGTGATTCAAGGAGAGAGATTAATTTGTTGTTTTGCTTGTAGTCGCATGATTTAAACCTCTGTTGGTATCTTGGACACTTATTTACCAGTTGAAATTTTGTTTATTCATGGCATGAGTAGTTTTTTTATGTTAACGTTTTTAGCCCAAAACTACAATAGGCATTATTACATGTATGGATTATACTTTCTATGATGGAGAGAGAAAAAACATTGTTCTTATTAAAGCTAACACTATCAAATTTATGGAAGTGTATTCGAAAACAGAATGTTTCATAAGGAGAAACATTTGTGGTTTTTGACACAAGAACTCTATTTATGTGATAGATATTTTGCAAGATACATCAGTCCTTCAAAGGGTATGATATGTATCCTTCACATATTCTCAATAAAACATTTTGAACGCTGTTACCAAATAAGGGGAATTAGATGACCTAAACTTGGCATTTTTAAATGATGTTTTCCTAAGAAAAAGTGTGATACTCTGAACAAGTGAAACGTTTGCACGTGCCAAGATTTTCAAAGACAGTGTATGTGATAAGGCTGCCTTCACAGAGAACCGCAGAAACACATTCTTCAATTTGCGTCCTCAACGATATGAAGCTATTGGAGTTAGGGGCCTGTTTTAGGGGCATGTGTTTTGCACTAAATACTAACAGTTTTGTAGAAAAAACGAAGAGTATATTCCTGTGGATTACACTGATTCAAAATTGATCGATTTCGCCAGACAGAAGGCAATGTTTTTCCTTTTGCAACATTTACCGATAGGTTGTGCTGTAGTTTACTGGAAAAAAAAGGCATCAGGGATTTGTCTATGTAAACAGATTTTCTTTAGTATTTTTAGCTTTGATGATCTGATTAAAAAGTAGATAAGGATTTTAATGTATTTACTTAAATTGTGCAACAGGAGACAAGATGTGTGTAGAACAAGGAGTGAATGGGCGTGGAGCAAAAAGGGCTCAGGGATTAAACAAAACTGTTTGCCAAGATTTTAAAAATTCATGCTGAATTATGGTACCATATGTGTGATAGTGATCTTATCTTAATTGAAAGTTTTAATAGTGTTGTTCTAAATAAATATATTGTTTACGCTGATGGGTGAAGAGAATTAATTAGCAACCTGTTTGTAGTTTGTTTAGATTGAAAATAACAGAAAGAAACATATGTGAGTTGTGTTTACTCATAGACCAAAGTGATCAGTGTCAGGCATGTGTTTATGAGGACAGGCATGTGTAATGGAATAGTCTATTAGGACCAGGAAGTATAATGAAATTTTTGGTATGTAAAATGGAACTAATTGCGATCAAAGTTTTTCTTCACAATTGCATTTCTTTGAAGTACCCAAAATGACCCCATACTAAATGGTCCGAGAAAAAATCCGGGTGCAGAAATATGTCTAATTGCATAAAGTCAAAATGGCCGCCATTTCAAACGACTTTTGCCCATAACTCAAGATCCGAGAGTCGTCGAGGATGTAATGTGGGTCTTCTACCCATGTTTTGGGGTCTTTTTTGTTTTGTTTTCTACAACTCAAAAGAGAAACAGCTAATAGCAATATGAGATGAGTTGTTTAGCCTTATTTGCCCTAAATCCAATATGGCTGCCATTTTGCTGACTTTCTTGAAATGAGTTATGTTGAAATCACCAACTGATGAAAAATAATCTATTTAAATATTGTGGATTCAAAAACTTCTTGATCATTTCACAAAATAGAAAAAGAACATCTTAAGACGTCATACATAGAAAATGACACAATCAGAAGGAAAAAAATCACCATTTATTCATTTTACAGGGCTTTACTTGGTAGCTCATATAGCTTCATTTTCCAAAAAGTAAAGGAATTACTGAAATCCTTTCGAACAGCTGGATATGAAGTTCTCCTGCACTGTATATAAGGATCCAGGCAAGCTTAAAACATTAGTAAGTTTCCTGGTATGCGCTGCTGCCCCTTTATTCCAGAAACCCTTAGTACGTGTCGTCCATGCAATGTTCCGCTATCTGCTTTGAACTTTTTTTTGTTTAGAATTAAAATAAACATTTAGAACCAAGAGAGAAGCTCCCCCAAAAAAGCGTAATTCCAAAGTTAGAGATGAATGGGGTTTATGTTTTTAGCAGTAAAAACATTTTTTTAATGCACAGTAGGTCATAGGCTTACCGTGTTATAACAAAAATCCAGATCGAGGAGTTATAACAAAGTTGTGATTTTCTATAACGGGCGTGTTCGATTTAAGCTTAGTTATTCACACAGTAGTGTTATAAGGCAAAAAAACATGATTTGTTTGAAAAATTGGTGCGCCCTCATCGGGAAATATGAGTCAGCCTTTAAACTGATACCACAAAATCTTTATTGAGGTGGATTTTTTGGTGATTGATCACCCGGTCATTCCATCCATTCCATCCCTCGAGGGTGTCAACTGCTACTATTTGTCCCATTTTTTGGATAGGTTTGATGGAGCATGACTTTCTTCATTCATGATGTCATACCAGGAGAGATGGACTACGTTTATATTATGAGGTTAAAGCAGTAGATAGGGTTTTCAAGAAGATTTAATGTTTTAATTTTGTATAATATCAACGATTACATAGGTAAGACTGAATCAGAAAAGACATTTTGACGGGAAAAGGACAACTTCTAGCAAAATGCCACATTAGTGTGGAAACAATTATTGCTACTTACAACTTAAAATTGTCAAATGAGACTGTCAATTGTGATTGTTGAACATTCAAAAAGTTTTCATTGCTGTAGGACAAACAATATATCAGCAAAAATCAATTACCACCAGAGGTAATTTGTTAAAGTGGATCTAGTTTTGAACGCGGATGCAAAATGTGCCTATCTCAAAGGTAACCTGAGTGTTAAACACCCTTCCGATTGCTGCTGAAATGTTTCCCTTATGTGATTATCTTGCACCAAACCATAACCCTCCTACCCTCCTACCGACGTTGTTAAAAAGACTATTGGTTTGGGTGAAAAAATGGAACAGAGATAGGTACCAAGCTAAGAACCTTTAAAACGTTCTGTTTTGTTAAATAGGCACACTTAAGGAACTTAACCATATGCCCAAAGATTTTAAGCATATGTCGCAAACTATTTTTGTACTTTTTAAAGTTCGAAAATTAATAACATAGTTTAATAGTGTATATAAAAATGTAGGAGGAATTGAGGTATGTGGCACTCCTCTTGTAGTTTTTCTCCTGGTGCCAAAAAAATGTGTGATTGTGTCGGCAAATGTTTTTAGGTTGTTTTATATCTTTTGAGACATTTTATTGAAAAAATTCGGACCCACAACCTTACCAAGGGAAGAGCAAGCCGCTAAATTGAGGGGGATTGGTGAAGCCTGCCTATACTGTACTATGAATTTGTTACACCATATATTTGCCTCTAAAAACAAAAGTTTTCATGTTAAATAAAACTTCTTTTTTAGTTACATTTAGGTTATTGAGGCCACCAAAAATTTTCCTACATCCTTTGTACCACAAACTGGATTTCACCAAAATTTTGCAAGGGGGGCCTGCATATGACGTCATAGAAGCAAGATGGCTGGGAATTTTGGTACTTATTTTGTATCACTAGATAGAGAAAACATAGCAGTATCCCTTGAGGCCACAAAGACAAAAATTAAGGGGGTGTTTATGGGAAAAATATATGGAGTTACATCAACACCCTATTCCCCCGCGGTTAGAACTGTACCAATAAAAGATGAGAGGAAGGTTAAAGCAATATCGTAATTATTGATAAGTTTGATATATGTAGATTAGAATTAAGGGCCATGGTCAGATTACTCGTCCCAGGAACCCAGATGTTACCAAGAATATAATACAATACAATATTTACAATACAGATTTATGGAAGTGGTCAAAAGTTTGGTATATGTAGGAAAGCTACTGTTTTCTCATTTACGCTTTGAAATCTTAGGGCTTAAAGGAATGTGGTTTGATGTTATGCGCGAATATTGATTTTACACAGTCTCGCTATGGGATTGCAAAATCACCATTTTCATATCTGACATCATAATGGGTTGAATATCGGCGCGGAACGTTACAGGTGGGGTTTTGGGGGTGACGGCCATATCTGTCCAGATTAGAAACTTTATATACTTAATAGGGTCATCCCCCTTTAAAAATTAATGGTATCACATGCATGTGCCAATTCTTCTGCTGGAACTTGATCTTTTTTTTTTATGAGCAGGAGCTGATTCTCATGGTTAAGACGTATATGAGAATGGGGACACATAGTTCAGTTGTTTTGTTTATTCTTACCAATATTTGGTGCCATAATATGCAAGTTAAAATTGCCACGAATCTTAGGACGTATGATTAATTGTCACAATTATTACCATTGGCTTTGCTTGTTTTTCCATTTTTGGATTGTTGTTAATTAAGGGGAAGAAGGTGTCTCATCATTCACATTATACAATTCACATTGCAATAATTGATCACAGAATTATGTGTATAAAGACACAAATATTAGACTTCCTTTGTGACTCAGGATTTCGCATGTGGACAAAAAATCTATCAATATGGCGGCCATTGTGGATTTATGCAAATGAAGCCTGAACCAAAACATCCGTAATAGATATTAGGATGTCATAGTGTTTTCACAGACCTTGAAAATATGGGTATAGTATACCGAAATTATTCTGATACGAGTCTCAGAACTCAAGAAGTAAACAAAAAATCTATCAAAAATGGCGGCCTTTTGATTTTGGAAATTAGGCCAATTTCTGCAACTCCGATTTCCTCGGACTTTTAGTGTATCATTTTAGGTACCTTAAGCAAATGCATGGTGCACACAAAACTTTAATAGCAATTTGTTCCAGGTCAAACCTCAATTTTCCTGGACTATAGGTGTGCAGGACCTGTTTAGCTTGTTGGGTCTGGCTGTTTTCTATTGCCTCAGGATATTCCTGAATGTGCGGGGGTGGGGAGGGGGGGTGGGGGGGGGGGGGGGGGTGCACTCGGGTATAGGTTGGGTTGAGACATTCTTCAGAGATGTCAGTTTTTTCCAGAAATTTCTGGATTTCCGGATTTTTGGCCATAAAAAAAAAATTCCGGAAAATGTAATTTTTTTTTTCAATTTCTCTGAGATCAAATTCTTTATTGATAAGGTAAAACTTATCAAAACCCCAAGTTTTAAGTACCAATTTATTTTAGAAGTAGCCTTGTACCCTAAAAAAAAAACACGCGTAGCAAAATACGTTCCCGAGCTTTTCACCGGATGCGAGGTCTAAAATGTTGGCCATCCCGTCGGTTCAAATATCGGATTGGAATTTTGTTTCAATTTTAAAAAAAAGCACTGCCAACCCTTTTAAAAAAATAATCTTTCTGAAATCCACCTCCCACAAAAAAAAAGAATGCTATGATAAGGGATGGGGTGGGGGTGGGGTTAGGGGTGAATGTCATTAATTGCATCCATTTATAATAGTTCTAAATTGACCTTTCAAAGCTGCATTGATGTTCAGGATTTTGCTCTCATGCATTTAACACACAACAGTAACGCACAGATCAATATATTTTCTTATTAAGGATGTAGCTGCACCTTTCTTGTGGTGATTGCGAATCACTGTGGATCAAGTATTCCAATTCTCATGGGAACAGTTCAGTAACTTCCTTTCAGTGATTACTTACAAAATACACCACCTGGTCTTATGAGTATGATTCATGTTACCCAGAATAACACAAGGTCAATTGATGTTAATGCATGTACAGGAACATTAGTCAGCGGAGTGTTACCGTAATCCGTGTAATCCGGTCGTTACTATTTCAACTGGATCACGCTTTTGAGTCCTCACCACAATCAATGAGGCCACACAAGTCTATGGCATGTACACTTTCCAACAGGTTCGTGATCAAGTAACCATGAGTTACAATAATCACTTTCGATGGTGAATTCCCACTGAACTGTGTCCTTGGTGTTTGAGCATGCCATAGTTCATAGTGGATGAAAATGATAACTACATGATTTCTCTGATAAATCACGAATTATGTGCACCCAAAATATAATACGTAATTCTTGATCTGGTTAATATTATGGGAATCTGAACTGTCTATACTTGTTCAGATGTAAGGTGAAACCATTACCCCACTCTTTGCCACACATTTGTGTCAGAGAAAAAGCTTCCAATTTTTGTCCAAAAATACACAAACGATAGCTGCGATAGTATACTCAACCCTAGGGTTGCATTAAATGTACTGTGGCATTCCTTAATCAAAGGTCATGTTTCACCTTATATTGAATGTGCTATACGAGATTGCTAGGATATTCAGGGCTTGATTGTTCCCGGTATGTTTTTGAGTGTATCTTTGATTGGTGTGTGTCTCTACTCTAATGGAGCAAGCCGATGATTGGCATTGCACTATGTGGATGGACTGACTTTTCTCTGAGGTAAAGAGAATCGAGGACAACTGAACCAATTTATTGTTTTGTTGTTGGTTTTTGGGTTTGGTTTCCTTTCAGTGATAATACGCGGACGTGCAAATTCTGTGATCAATTTTCTGTTCCTTCATCATCCCACCACCTGTTTTTACTCCAGTCGTTTTTCTTTACAATCAACTTCCATCAGCAGATATTTTAAGGGTCCTTTAATTTCCACAGTATATTAGTTTTTAAAGTTCCACGTGAATTTAATGATTAACAAAAATGGTTTGACAGTATGAAATTCATGTCTTGTAGGCGATTTTGAATATTCAATCAGTCTGTAAAAATAACAGTAGTGCAAATCAAATTTGTTGAAAAATAAACTCTCAAAATGTACACCTCTTTGCTTTTATGAGCATCACTCGGCCATGGTTAGGATGTGTTAGCTTACCTTGGGATCCAATTAGACAGAAAATTTTCAGCAATTTGAATTTTAAATAGCACTGTGCCGATAGCTCATGGCAAGTTCAATCTGATTAAGGGTCATTCATTGGTAAAATTGGAGGACACCGCGGGAGCTCTTCTCCTGACTAATGCGGTTTGGCTAATTAACTTTTGATAAAGTCATTTGGGTGTTAATGTGTCACGGGTAATAAGTCAGATGTGCCAGGTTTTAATCATTAAAGACCCACGCTTTTTGGTTTGGCAAAGGCTTATTCATGTAATAGATATTAAGGTGTTATGGGATTTCTACCCGTGTGAAGTTTTCAAAGCGTTACCGAATTATCGCTTTTTTGAAGTAAGGAGAAAAACCCTTTTCCAGGAATAAGCCAGGAATAAATTATCAATGAATTTAAGGAGGCATAAATGTGAAGTACCAGAAAACTTTTCCTAATGTGCTGGTTCTACCGGGAAACTATGGACTGAAAAAGTATCAAAAATAATTAATCGGTGAATAGGGAAAAGCTTGTAAATGAGCATGCGTTTCAACTTGTTTTTGAGTCGAGAGAGTGTACGGATGATGCGAAGGATTTGAAGAAAACAATAAATGACAGGGCAGCAAAAGGGGAAAAAGCATTTACAGTGACTTAAGAAAATTGGAGCAATTTTCAGTGGAAGTTCGGAGAGAGCGAGAAGTTGATAAATGATACGGTAGCGAGAACCTGGACAGCCTTGTATCATTATATGCCATGACGTCTATACTTATTAATAGACACCTTTGATGTGATTTGTGATAAGAAAAATGAGACATTTGTCGAGCAAATTCAAAATTTAGTTTTCAGCTTAAGTATATGCCAGTTCAGCGCTTAATTTGTTGAAACCCAATTTCAGTTGACTTGCAGTTTTAAGTAAATAACCAGGTGATTTGTGTCATTAAGGAATGAAAATATTAGGTGAACCGTAGAAGTGGATATATCACAAAAATCATAGTATCATAAAAACTCATTTGGCATGGTCACATCACATATCGCCCTTGAATGCAAGAAGTGTCGCTAAGATTGCAATAAGCGCGTGTGATTCATCTGGTGCTACCATAGGGCTGTCTACGATGACGTCACAGGGAAGTTAGAGGGTGGCCATGTTGTTGGTGATGATTCCATAGGCGCGTGTAACTGGAATAAATGTGCCAAATTTTTATCTGAAGTCTAGAAGGAGACTGGAATGGTAGCCGCTAGTTAGGAAATAAACTGCCAATTTTAGAATGCCTATTTGTTTCACTTGCATGCTTAGGAAACAATCAAAAGAAAAGGTATAAAGGTGCCAAAAAGCCTCGAATCTCCGGAGGAGTGACTGTTTGTTTTCACCTCAGATGAACCAGGGCCTGCGATGAAACTAAGATTCAGAGTTAAAGTACGCGCCGGTTGTGTGTCATGAAGTGATAATGCAAAACGAGGGACGATGATAAAGGCTAGAGCACCCGCAAGTGACCAGGATGAGTAGACAGCATATTGATTTTAGGATAACTCAATTATCTGTCCTTGAGTCAGTGGCTCTGAAATGGGTTTAAGGGCAACTAGATGACATGTAACCGAAGACCCTTTCAAGAGCCACTGACAAAGAATGGCATTGTTGGGAATTTGGACAAATGGCAGCATATTACACTTGACTTTCTTGCATTCGTACAACAATATGTGGGTCATTTTATAATAATGCTAGGCAATCTTGCCCTTTAAAGGAGTGGTTCTATTTGGCTGATTCATCGTAATTCATAGTTGGTCCAGGTTACACTATATAATAGTATTAATTTGTATATGTTAAAATACAGTTCTGATGCTATCGCCAGGAAAGCGAAGGAACCTTCGAACTAACACCTATAGAGATATCTATCGCTCTTCTACACCCAGATTGATAGCTCAGTCGGTAGAGCGTCGTGCATGTAATACGAGGTCGAGGTTCGAATCCGGCCAAGCGCACATGGGGGGCGTTTTCAACACTATCAGTGCGTGGCCGTTCTCCAGGAAAGATTAATAAATATATTAAATCCTTGTACTACCTGGAGAACTAAGTAGTTTAAATTCAAACAAAATACTCGTATATGTTAAATATAATTATGAGCTATACGCTAGGAAGCGAAGGACACCTTTCGAACAAACTATAGATGATCTATCGCTCTTCTACCAACCCCCTACTTGATAGCTCAGTCGGTTAGAGCGTCCGTGCATTGTAATAAGAAGGTCGCGGTTCGAATCCGGCCAAGCGCACAGGGGGTTGTTTTTTTCAACATATCGGGCGCCTGGCCGTCTCCGGGAAAGATTAATAAATATATACATCCTTTTATACCTGGAGAAACTAAAGTAGTTTAAATCTCAAAACAAATATATCGTATATGGTCACTATACCGTTCTGAGCTATCGCTGGCAAAGGAAGGCACCTTCGAACCTAACACATATAGATGAATCTATCGCTCTTCTACAACCCTGCTGATAGCTCAGTCGGTTAGAGCGTCGTGCATGTAATACCGCAGGTCGCCGGTTCGAAGCCGGCCCAAGCGGCAATGGGTTTTTTTTTTTTTTTTTTTCAACAACTATCGTGCGCTGGCCGTCTCCAGGGAAGTATTAATAAATAATTACATCCTGTATACCTGGAGAACTAAGTAGTTTAAAATCTCCTATCTACCTCATTTCTTCACTTAAATCCTTCATTTTTTCAGCACAGAAGTAAAATATGCAGATTCATGGAAACATCAACTGCCGGCACAGTTGAGGAACGGTAGGGTCAAATTTTATTTTTTTCATGCACAATTTTTTTTGATTCACGTACTGTATGTAGGGCATAAAACAATGTGACTCTCTCCAGATGAGGAATGAATCATGTGACAGGTATTTTCAGAGACCTTGGTCTGTGTGAGTGCATCAGAATTTGCTCATCTTAATGTCAAACACTTCTTACAATAATACAGAGCAAAGACAGCATGACTTTCAGGGTTTTAACTTGAGACATTTGAGTGGCAGTTGTTTCCTGTGGCAGAAATTGCTGAGAAAAGTGTTACAGTTTAAACCAAAACCTAATACATATTTCTTTCTGAAAAATGGGAAGAACCTCATTATTTTAGTCAAATTGTGTGCCAGCCTTGTGAACATCAAACTGACAAACCAGCAACTTTCCAATGTATTATAAATGTCGTATTTTAGCAACTTGCAGATAAGTAAACTTATGAAATTGCTTGCAGTGCTTGAAGCTGCTGATAGGATTGTCTACTAATAATAAAGTACTAAGCTACAATTAAGTATAAGTTCAACCAAAATTGCTTCTAAAAGGATTTCAAATGCTGTAAAGCAAGTAATTTTGAAGCAATTATTAATAAATTGTCCTGTACACTGAACTCACATATCAGCATCTCAAGGTCATAGTTCCACACTTGAATGTACACACCTGTACAAGCAGATATACTGTCATTAGCATTGGGTTTATTGTAGTACCCTAACACCGCCACAGTATTTTCTCTCCGACTAGTCAATATGGGCATTGAAGTGGCCTTAGGACCATGATGATGTGCGACTCAGCGCCATCGTGTCTGGCATTGCAAGTAAAGGGAAAACCAATGTATTCCCCACAATAGAATCTCTGCTTTCCCTGGAATAACATCTAGATGGGTAATAGATGTTCAAAGGAACAAAAATACATATGGCGAGAAAGTGATAACAGTGGAATGAATTTAATGATGGTGTTAATTTGCGTGACCTTTTTGAGCTAGGGGTGTATGGTGAAAGTTTGGCATGTAAAAATATACGGAGTTGTGTAAGGCAGTTAAAGAGGCCGTTATAGCTAAAGGAAACAGAACTATTGACTTGGCATTTTTCCAATATGGTGGTATAAAGATAAGGCGAAAAAAATGATTAGTGGGGGACCTACAGAAAAGATAAAACTTTTGCTGTATGACCAGCAGCTAAATTCAGTAGGTCGTGTCATTTACTTGGAACCATTGTCCAAATTTTTTTATTGGATGAACTGAGAAAATTAGTTTAAAAAAAATGCTTCATAGATAAAAAAAATTTATTTATTTAAATATAGGTCATCAAATCAACATTTTGTTTTATAAATTTTACAGTAAAATATGGTTGAAACTGTATTGACTTGCCCTTGGGCAATTTGAGGATTTTTGGTGAAAAATCCTTGAAACATACTTTTTTTACAAAGGCTTTGGTTTGTGGATACTGAAAACAAACTGTTATTTTTGGCTGTATATAATGAAATTCAGGCAATAATTGTCTATAAAAGTAAAAATATCGGATTTTCTGAGAGTTTTTTTGAACAGAGATTTGATTCAAAGGTGCAGTCTGATTGCTAATTGAAATGCGCCTTGACTTTGTGTGAATTTTTTAATACATAATTACAATACAATTTGCTTTTAGTGTATTTTTCCAAATTTTCCCTGTACGTCTTTGGAAGAAAAGTAAGAATTTCAGGTGCCCCCCAAAAAGAGTGGCCAAAGGTCAATTAAAAAAAAATATGCATTCTGCCATTTGCTTTTTAACAGAAAAAGAGCCATTCGTTCAGAATATCTTACTTTTCATTGACTAGACACACTTTTTATGCAGAATGTCAGAAAATCTCCATGGTGTCCAATTTATGTACAACAAATGAATTTAGGACAGTTTTAATTTATGGTCTGACATGCAAATTAGGTATATGTATTATACCAAATTTGGAAGACCCAAAAACAAAGAAAACTTCCACTGTATGTAAAATAAGAACATTATTTTTAGTTTACATAACTTGGACACGTGACATACACCTTAGTATACAACACTTTATACAGAAAAACTAGAAAAATGTTTTTTCTACCCCCCCCCTTCAAGCTATCCGTAATCTTGTATAAAGAAGATCTCTGTACAAGTTAATCTGAATGGCAGCTAGCAATCTGTCTTAGCTGTTAAGAACAACCATCTCTGTATGTCAAAGTCAAACTATCACTAATAAAGATCAATTACTGACTACCCTCGCCTGGTTGTGTTAATGATTAATTTTATTCTACCAAATCTGTTTAAATGAGGCCATGTGTTTGGGTGTTAATTATTGATTATTTGTCGTAAACCTGTGGATGAGGGTGGAAAACCTCAATTAAACCATAGGCCTGAATCCACCGATGTCTGGGCTGAATCTGTGTCATTTGTGTATGGGGTGACTGTAGTTGGTCTCAGAAAAAAAGCATATTTCATCACTTTACTAGATTCTGCGGCGTATGGACTAGCTCTTATTTTATGTGAGGATAGGAAAGAGCCAGGGAGCTACATTTGTCAAGGCCAGCGTTGTTGTACTGTTGGGTATAAAACAAATGTATTAACCAGACGTGTGCGTAGACGGCTGTTTATTGTATGTGGTCGGTTTTCTTCTTCTTCTTCTCTTCTGGACAACACGGGTCCTTCTGTCGCTGAAAGCGTAAAACTGATTTAGTGCCACACGGCTGAGCCAATTTAAGACAAATTCAATCCAAAGGACCACTGACCCAGTCCTCAAATAGGTTGTACACAGATTTGGGTCCAAGTGAATTTGAAGATAAATATTAATTTTTTGGTGCAAACTTCTTCTCCCGCAATTCAAGAGCTATAAAACCACACGAAATGGGTTCATAAGACCCCTGAATCATCCTTCATATGGGTGTACACAGATGTGTTCAAGGTCACCGGGCAGAGATAGGGGACATTTTTGCAAAATCGGGTAGGGGGGTCGGTTTTCGCTGCACTCGCTCGCTGTATTACGCCCGTATGATTGCCCCTAACTTGGGTCTGCAAGAGCCAGAATTCTTTAGCTGGCAAGCCTTCATTCATTGCGAAGAAAAGGTTAAACTACTTACATGAGGATTTAACAATCGATATAGGAGATATTAGGAATTGGTTTCTAACGTAAGGTATGTAGAGTCACAACTCCGCTTCCCCTATAATATAGTCCGTACTTAGTGTAGGGGGATTATATTTTAATTGGCAGAGCTCCCTTCAATCCTCCGGTAAAGTCACCCGTGGTGTTTGAAACCGCATTTAACGTATTATTGTCTGTCGAGTACGGCAAATCACGTCAAAAACCAAAAAATTAAAATTTTTACTCGATTGATGAATGCAAAAAAAAAATGTTACATTCCAGTGCGGTTACATATCCGGGGAAGGTTTCAAATTAGATGGCTTATGTATGGCGGTTCTATGTTTTTCTCCTTAGTAAAGAAAATGCGAAATCAAACAAAAAGAATAGTAAAGTTGATTTTGTAGAGTAGCATGTTAAATAGATTACCACTCTTATTAATTGTAAAAAACAAAATAAAATGATAAAATGAAACGACAATACGGACATAGGTCTTTTGATTAGTAAGGAATCGGTGAACTATTGTAATGTGCATGTTATAAAATCCATACAAATGGAGGTCATTCAAGGGTCAAAGGTAAACTTTCAAAATGCTCCGATTGAGCTGAAATTTGACTAAATGATCCTTATGACATCCTAAACATGTTGAAATATTTCGAGAGATCAAAGGTCATTAAAAGGTCAAAGGTCATTTTTTTCAAAATCCTCCGAGTGAGCTGAAAGTTAACTGAATGATCCTTATGAAATCCTAAAATGTTGCAAATTTTCGAGATCAAAGGTCATTAGGAGGTCGAAGGTAACTTTTCCAAAAATGCTCCGATTGAGCTGAAATTAAAATGAAAATGAATCTTATGTATTCTAAACATATTTGAAATATTTTGGAGATCAAAGGTCATTAAGATGTCAAAGATCAAATTTTCAAAATGCTCCAATTGAGCTAAAAATTTAAACTGAACTGATCCTTAGGACATCTCAACATGTTGAAATATTTTTGAGAGCAAAGGTCATTAAGAGGTCAAAGGCATTTTCTTCGAAATCATCCGATGCAGCGAATTTAATGAAATGATCCTTATGAATCTAATCATGTTGAAAATACTTTTTGAGAAACAAAAGTCATTAAGAGGTCAAGGTCAAATTTTCAAAATGCTACTATGGGACAGAAATTTCAATATGATCTTATTGAGAATCCACACCATATGTTTAAATATTTTCGAGATAGAAGGTCGTTTAGGGTCAAATGTCACTACCTAGACTGTGCTCAGATCTGTCCCAGATCTAGATATGGTGGTTCGAAGCTGGGGCTAGGTTTCGAGGGGGTTAGTTTTAGGCTTGGGTTTGAAGCTATCCGCGGCTGGTTCGTGGTCTTTGACCACAGCTCATATCTAGTTATGGTTGTAACCTATTTGAAAAAGATTGGTCAAGGTCCTTTGACTTTGGCACTTTTCAGGAATTACTTGAAATGAGCTTAATTTTTGCGACACTTTTGGGAACGAACTGTTTTATGGGACTGATGTGATGGATCTCCTTTATTGCGTAGATTTCTTGGAAATTGTTGATTGCTAAGAGGCATCATAGATCCTCGGGAATCTACCCCACAGTCTCTGATCAGGTGTTGTGTTCCTGAGGTGAATAACCTCAAAATAGAATGCTTCCTTATCATCAATCACAGGTTTGTATGTCTTATGCATGGTGAATATGGAAGCAGGATCCAAAGATTAGGTCCATGTAGTAATTCTATTATGTTAGAACATTATATGTGGGACAACACATCATTAGGCGAGACATTTACAATCAGGACTGAGGTCATTGTAGAGGGAGGGGTAATTAGTGTATGATACAAGTGGAGAAACGATGAGATTGACCATGCGTAAAGAGATGTGAAATGTCATTAAAACTGTGACAACCAGAGCATGGTTTCAATGTGATGTGATATTGAAAGAAATTGTGTTAGCTTTTTTTTAGGTCTTGTCCTAAATGCATTCAGAAGATCATGAAATCACTTCGTATAGACACTATGTATCCAGAATATTTTGGTTTAATGTTTTGTAAAACAGTCATATTACAGTGTCAATTCAGTTTCGCTGAACTTAAGTTACCGGATGATGATTTGTTGGTGGAAACTAGGGTTTTACAACAAGGACCTTGAGTGTCAAAAGGTTATCTGGGGTTCAAATGAGGTCAGTTTACAGTAATACTAACCAGAGGTTTCAGTTCCAGTATAAAATGGACACGAGATGATCAAAAAAAAGTAATGGAACAAATGAAAGATGATCCCTCTTGTGTTGCTAACAAACAACAAGTCACCTCCATCCCCTAAACACAATAAAGCAGAATTATCTATACAATTAAGATGTAACAACAACTTTTTGAAGTTCATTTCTTAGGTGTTGGCATTATGAATTTGTTTTTCTAAGGAGTACTGCTCAAGCCCTGCTTGAGAAACCGAAGATGATCGAGCGTGCATTCCGTTTTGCGATTTTGAGCGTTCGCAGATATTCATGAGCGATTTTTGCCCCTCTGGCGTTACCGAATTTGGTAAAACGCGTCCATAACTTCGCGTAGACTCTGCACTGTGCAGGCCTTTTAAAAAATGCGGGAAGTTACCTTTGTAGCACATTCCCAGCATATGGCGGTATCTCGGATCGGATAACCAGAGGCTGCAGTTTCTTTCTTCTAGAAATTCGCTCTAACAAGGAATATAGTGAGTGCCGAAACTCCGCTCTCTAAATTCTTAGATTAAAAATTAAATCTAATTGGATTTTCGATGAAGACTCCAAGTTTAGATTAAATGTGAATAAAATTCAATGAATATAGATTAAATTTTAATCAAATTCAGATTTGTCCCCCATTTTAATCTAAGAAATATAGAGAGGACACGACAATTAATTACCATGTATTAAGAAAATACAATGATTTCGCTATAAAAATAATAAAGGCAAACGAGTCTATTCTTTTTGAGTTCATAAGCTATATTGAATAATTAGGCTTATGTTATATGCTCGAACTCGGTAAACTCTGCTAGACCTGCTTTTTCGAAGTGGGCAACTCATAGAGACTGATGGCTGCCCTTGAAATCATTTATTTACTTGTCAGATTGCATTTCTTGAGGTGTGTTTCGTCTGTCATTTCTTTTTCATCATAGTGGAAAATTGGGGGAAATCTGGCAATTTAACCTCTTCGGGCACTGGCTTATTTCTATTCGAAACATTAAACTAGACCGTATGTTATTGATTGTTGGTCAAACATCACCATTGTCGTTTATGTTCAATTTCAATGTTGCATAAAGGCACTTTTCTAGAACGCGACTGGTTAATTCTGCGTCTCACCTTTCAACGAGCACCCATTTTTGTTTTGCTGCGTACATATAGGCGTAAAATACGCGAGAAAAGACGCATCGACTGCTAGTGAAGACGGGAAGTTTCATCAAAATTCCTCTAACAATGACCGTTTTCGCGGTTTTCAGGAAACTAATATGGTGACACCATTTTTTGTATTTCGTTTTTCAAGTATGCAACTTAGCCTAAACATAGGTTAAAATCAGAAAAACTTACGGCCCCTTTGTTATCCTTTTTTTGGGGTCACGTTCTCTCGGTGCCTCGCATTTTCCCATAGAGTTGCGTGGTAAATCATGTAAAATTTTAGGAAAAAAGTTTGTCGTATTTAAACTTTTTCTCAAAAACGAATATGGTAAGCCCTATTTTTTATTTCAGATTTGTGTGTGTATCAGACAAATAATCTACGATATATCAAATGTAAAGGAAACGACTCCATGTAAATCATGATGCCAACCCTGAGGCTTAATGAATCTATTTCATGAATCAGACCTTTATTAATGTATTTTGTTTATGATAAATGATGTCAGAAGCTTACTTGTACACTTGTAGTCTTTTCAGAACGTTTAAAAAATTGTATTTATCTCATTTTGTTATTAAAATTGTGTCAGCTGACACTATCCATTATTAACCTAAATGCAACTTGCAAGACTGTAGTGTACCATTATTTACACATGAAATAAGATTACTTCAGCTCTAATAAAACAATGAATTTAAACCCCATTGAGACCTGCTAGAATATCAATGTCTGTTCATAGGCATTAGCCAATCAGAGACATGGTAAGAAAGGCTTCCGGTGCATACAGATACAGAAATCTATTCTCATTGGTATCCTCAAGGACTGATACGATCTATTTAGCGTGTCATACGCCAATCAAGATACTGTAAAATAAGATGGTAATCCTCAGGGGGTAATAAGTATGCAAAGCAGCCAGCCAAGCTGACCCTGGTCCTTATTAACTTATACAGGGTCCCCAATTAAATGTACTATCATCCAGGAAAGGAAATTACTACTTCAAGCTCTATGAAACAATGAAAAATAGGAAATTTTTAATGTTGAGTTCGCATCAAACAATAACAAACAGTAATTGAAATTCAAGGAAATCAGTCATTGGCATATGCAAATTAGTTATTTTAATTGTGACGATGATAACTAATACTAAATTGAAGATTCCTGGAAGCTTGTACACTTCGTCCCAGGACAGACTCGGATGGCAAAAACTTGCCCATCCTGTGATTGAATCAAGTAGGTATTTTAACTTCCAAGGGAGAAAAAGTGCTGTGATGGGTAGAAATTTATTTACGTAATTAATTCGAAATGAGCCCTATACAGGTGATTATAGTTTTCTTTATATACTCTAATTTTGGTATTCCCTCCCCCCCCCCCCAAAAAAAATCAAATTACAACATTTTCATGACGCATATTGGAATAAGTTTGAAAAATGTATTCAAATGAGTACAAACAAGCTAGTCTAAGACCAGTGGTTTTTGAGATGTCTTTTTCAATGGTGGTAGTTATGTGTTATAACTTTATTTAACAGAATTTACTAATTGAAAGGGTTAGTACAACTAACAGGTATGCAGTTTATCAGTGATCATGCATCTAATGCCTGGCTGATACGGCAAACTTAAAGTGACAGGAGGAGATTTTTTGGAGGATATGAATTTTCCTCTCAAATTGCACTCGATCTTTTTGTAACCACTTACCGAGAACTTCCCATTGTGACCTGCTCCCACGAATCCCGGACCAAGTCAACAATTTTCTCATTTGAGAATGTGGCATATTTTAAATGCGGAGAACAAGCTTTGAAATGATGTGTAACATGTAAATATTGCACTATCCTTTTGTCCAGCATCAAAAATCAATATTGGTGCTTTAATATATAGATTTCATGAAATCCAATGCAGTAATGTTGCAATTAAATAAGGCACACACCCGTCACTTAAAATGATCAATTCCAACGTCACGCGTAAACTAAGCACATCTAGCACACCTGGTACGTCCATTTACATAAGCACCGTTGCAATGACATTTACTAATTTGCATGATTTTTCTGGATCAGATTTTCTTAAAATAAAAACATTTATGTGTCTGTCGTGCCACGACCAGAAAAGACAGAAATACTAAATCATATCGTATTAAAGAGGCGTATTGGGCTTATCATGTGAGATGCATCTAATACATTAGTTAGCATTCAAATATGAAAAAAAAACCCGTGGGGTTGGAAAAAAATTGCGGGGCGCTTCTTCTGTAAATGCCTTGTGTCTTTAAATACGGAATATTGGTGGTAAAAGAATATATGGAATTTGATACAGAACAGTTGTTTTCATCACATTGATCTTGGTGTCATTATTCAATTCATCGCCATTGGCTAATGGTGTGCCTACATTTCGTTGAAATCCCATAATGAGAGGATTTTGTAACAAAATTTGCATCTTTGCAATATTTACCAGTGTAACTCATGGAGTAGCTACAAAAAAATTTACACTAAAAGTAAAAACAGATTGCAATGGATTGAAATTCAAAACCTGCAAAAAAAGGGAAAAATGATTTTGTTTTGTCTCACCTGGAAGATTCCTTGTCATCACTTTTCTGTATATATTGTGGTGCGGCCATTGGTTAAGTTCTTAAATTAATCTCAATTTGAATGGGGTACGTATGGGACACAAAGGGGTCTCCCTTTAACTGATTCTCATTAAACAGTTGAATGAGCCTAAGTACAAGTGTCAGGTGATCACAAAAACATGTGAGTTGTGGTTCTAGATCACTTATTGAAAGATGTGAGAACCATTAGGAATTTTTGATTTGAAAATAGTGCATGCTGGTGTATGAATCGCAAATTTATGAACATTGAGAGATTTTCTAGTGCACAGCATCCCATTAAAAGGGCATTTAATGATCCCAACTGCCCCCCCAACTTACATAAAACCAGTTGAGATTTTACTATCCATCTGAAAAGCTTAGCCTTTGGAATTTATTTGTGCCTAATCTTACCTGCACATTCGGTCGTATCTGTACGAAATTTGCAATTTTGTATTTTCTGTCTGTAAACGGACAGAAATTACAACACAGTGGCCTATGGGGCTGTGGGAAACAAGCAATTGCTCATAACACAAAAATTGCAAGATCGGAATCAACTCAAAATTTGTGAATTAGCTTTTCTCAAGGATATCTAGTGAAAAATGAATAAAACAGAAGGCGCTGGAATCATGAAATGCACCTTTTAAAGGGGGTACATGTACTGCAACCTCGTCAGCCCACTCCAAGTGTTCCACCTTAGAATGTATAAGATTTTGGTATCCTTAAAATGTTTATTATAATACTTTTATTGTGGCAGAATTATTTAAAAAAAAATAGTAAAAGTGTATTTTTTTCTTTTGACCAATACTTGCTTAGCTTACACACAGTTTTCTGTTGACTGGTTGTGTACATATATACAAGTATGTGACACATCAAAATGACATCCCAGTGCAAGTGAAACATTGATTTGAGTGTTTTCTTAAATTCAAACACAAAATAAGACATTGAAATCTCACATTAAATGTTTGAGATAGAAAGAGGTAAAATATTGAATCGATTACTACTAAGTTATTTTTGCAGCTTGACATTTTTTCATATGAGCAGAAAGTCATGTTTTTACTGCTAGAATTGTTTGTGAATTGCCCAATCTTCGATGATGATTGGAAAGAAATTGATTCATGGCAGGAAAATTTTGCAAATTTACATTAAAAAATAAAATTCTCACTTGCAAATTAAATCATATTACAAAATTGGAGAAAAAAATAATGATACAAAAAATGGCCAATGTGAAACAGCTGTAGTATACGCTTGTAGGAAAGAGGAATCTCCTAACCAAATCATCTTAAAAGGAGATAATAAGTACAAGAAAAGATGCTCGTCTCGGGAGACGCCAGCCCTAGGTGATCAATATCTTTTAAGTCGCTCCGTATTCCGTCTTTGCATAAAACTACTACTGTGTACCTGGGAGACGCACAAGAACATGGTAAATTGCACCGGCATTATTAGAAATTGGCTTGAAGGAAAATGCAATTTATTTACGCCTGTGCATGCAGCCATATTACATGTGTGTTTATATATATGTGCGTGTGTATATGTCCTGGCTTTTTGAGAATTTAGAGTTGTAAAAATGGAGACCTGGTTACACAGTGGTGCATTTTACCATCATTTTCATGTAGTGGATGTAATATGCCAAAGGTTTATTTTGGGACCCATCAAAATGATGGAGTGTTGTTTCTTTTGGATGTGTATGTCCTAGGGCACTGAACTACAGGAGTTTGTGATGGGGAAAAGGTTCGCTATATTACAACTTGCTACAGTCGTCACTTGGCATTTTAATTATTGGGGAGCGGCTTCTGCTAGCGGGTTTGTCTGTGTTTTGTTATTAACATCAGATGGCTTGTTTTTGTCTTATTTGTGTTCAGTTGCTATTGGCATGTGGTATTAGTATACACAATCATCATATAGTCCAATTGATGAATTTCTGTTTTGTGGGAACACGCTTAATTTTTATGACTTTTGACTTTTTTACATTTATGGATTATATAATTAAAAATACAAGTATATCAATGTAGCATATTATACTCTTACCCAGGTACCCCCCCCCCAAAAAAAAGGATATTAGTTTAATTCTGTATTAAAATTTGTGTCTATTTTGTTCTCTACTTGATATGAGATACTGGCACTTGCAGATACTCCCCATCAAGTACTGTGGGAAACAAACTTGTGGTCTTATGGTAGAAGCAATAATGCATATTGCAATGCTCTATTCAATACTGGTATTTTTTTTTTGTTTATCTTGGGAATGAAATGGATTTGAGGGTTTTTTTTTTTTTTTTTTTTCAGTCTGGCCTCATTGGCCTTTTGGTCAACTCCTCCATAAATTTTGTCTATGTAATTTGTTTTTGTGTAATATGATTTTTATGGAAATAAAAGTTGAAGTTGATTTAAGCCTTCACATCCATTTCTTTCCCAAGATAGAGACAAAAAACAGCTGTTTTATCATTAACCATAGCATTGCAAATTGCATTAGTGTTTCTACCATCAAAACCACAAGTTTGTTTCCCTCAATACTTGGTGGTGAGTGTATGTACCAGGCAACATGATACATATACATCAGAACAAGAACATTGAAAATATATTTTGTCATGACCTTTTTTTTTTTTTTTTTTTTTTTCTCTACTTGATATGAGATACTGGCACTTGCAGATACTCCCCATCAAGTACTGTGGGAAACAAACTTGTGGTCTTATGGTAGAAGCAATAATGCATATTGCAATGCTCTATTCAATACTGGTGTTTTTTTTTGTTTATCTTGGGAATGAAATGGATTTGAGGGCTCAAATTTCAGGATGACAATGAGAAAAATACAACCTTTCATCTGATATCAAAATCGAGACTACTTCCGGGTAAATCAGGGAGGTCCCAAAGACGATCGAAACAATCATCTTTAAGCACATAACACTTAATGAGTATATAACAATTAACAACTTGGGATCTGGTAAAATAAACTTACTGGAGACAAGCAAATGATGGAAGCTGTACTTTGAGTTGACAAAATATTTCCATCCTCTGCAAATAGGTCTTCAAGATTCAGTTGTCTTTTCAACCTAGCATGCAATATGATGTCAAAATCATTTACTGAGAATAGAATAGTTATTTTCTGATGAAAGCAAATAGCTGCAAATGAAAATATTTTCATGTCTTTTGAAGATAGTATGTTGAAGAGTTGACTCAAAACAGCAAAAATGATCTGATCCGACCTAGTTTAATCTTCTCAAAGAGATGATTGGCAAAAGGCAAAATCAATATTTCCATCAGAATTTTGTTAAAGGTGCTTGTTCCAATTGTCTTTGGGACCCTCCTGGTTTACCCAAGAGTAGTATCAATTTTGATATCAGATGAAAGGCCCTGTTTTTCTCATTATCATCATGAAATTTAAGCCTTCACGTCCATTTCTTTCCCAAGATAGAGACAAAAAACAGCTGTTTTATCATTAACCATAGCATTGCAAATTGCATTAGTGTTTCTACCATCAAAACCACAAGTTTGTTTCCCTCAATATTTGGTGGTGAGTGTATGTACCAGGCAACATGATACATATACATCAGAACAAGAACATTGAAAATATATTTTGTCATGACCTGTTTCTCCAAAGTGGTGACTTAATGCCCTTATTGTGGTAGCTGGTCACAATTTTAAGAGATTAAGTTTGCAGGATTTATCCACAATTTTGGATTTGTTCATGATGTTCCTTCCCTATGCAAAAAGTATAGTAAAATTATGATTTTTAGGATATTTTGTAAGCTTAGTAGGATTTTAAATTGAAAGCTACTTTCATCTGTGAACTATTTTCTGAAAAAGCAGAAGACTGAGTTATAGCTATCTTCTGATGATAGCAAAGGATTTAAAAAAATCACTAAAATCAACAGCTATATTGAACTGAGCATAAACTTTGCTCTGTGAAGAAGACTTGACTATATATTATTGACCTATCCCTGAAGATGAGGAAATAATAGACAGAGCTAGTGAAGATAAGTGATATCCAATGATGATAGCCACAAGTATTTACTGAAAAATGCAGAAGACAGAGCTATTGCTATCTTCTGATGATAGCAAAAAATTTTAAAAAAATCACTGAAATCAACGGCTATATTGAACTGAGCACAAAGTGCTCATTGAAGAAGACTTTGACTATATTATTGACCTATCCCTTAAGATAAGGAAATAATAGGGAGAGCTAGTAGTGAAGACAAGTGACAACCAACGAAGATAGCCACAAGCGGAATGGAATAATTTGACCAAATTACAGGGTTGTAGTACTGGCAGGACAAGGTAGTTGTGTCTGCTCCAGATTGTCAAGGACGAGAGGCCTTCTTTATATACTGAAAGATAAAAGAAATTGAATGTAAGGCCATCTTCTCAAATAGGTAATCCGTACAATATAAAGCATATGGCAGCTATGTTGATAGACCTCTTTGATGATGTTATCAGCAATGGCTGCTCTGTGCTTGAATCCATATGGTGGATCTATTTGAAGCGATTGCCAGACAGAGCAATGTGAAGCTTATCTATTGAAGATAACCTCTTATAGGGATGGGTAGATGGAATGAGCTCATCTCAACGTGAGGCTCCATACATAGAGTAGGGAAAATGGGGTAGGGAAAAGGTAGCTTTGTCAATTCAAAATCTTATTTTATACCTTCTTTATCACCCAATAGGCAAAAATTAGTTGGTTTTTGTTTCATTTTACATGCGCGCCTCTTGCCACAAGCGTGTTCCGCGCGTACATCATGCCCTGCGTCCACTGCAATTGCATTACTCGCAGTTGCGCCTGCACTATTCTATATTAATCCGCCGTGTAAAGAGTCTTGCCTGTTTTGTGATGAACAAGTATAGTATGAGAGTGAGTTTGAAATTTTGTTACATTCACCAGATTCTTTGATGTTTTAAGCTAGTGTCTTGTTTGTTTTTTTTGGGGGGGGGGGATTTGTAAACCCATTGAGGTAAGTTTGTCTAAATTTGTGCCAAAATGTAAGCCTTAGGTATAATTTCATTTCTATTTTTGTAAAATTGACTTCAATTTTAAATCTATAAACTTAAAAATACTCAAGTGATAAAAATAGCTATGCCAATTTGCAAGCAAAGTAGTTAAGTAACTCCCTGGTAACTGGTTCACGCACCTTTTGAGATGCAGTTGCATGCCATAGGCTTAGAATGATTCAGGAAAATGTGATCTAGTTGATGATCATTGATTGGATTACATGTAACACTTACAATAACTACAGACGATCCCTTTTTGTGACATCTAGTTATGGGGGGGGGGGTCAAACATTGTTTTTAGTCTTCCCAGGTGTGATTGCATAATCAGGTGAGACATGAAGTTTGAGAAACCTCTTGTAATTCACACTGGTGCAACCCTACCCAAATTTAACCCAAGTTCCCCCCATTTGATCATATATATAGCCATGAGCAACCAAGATCTATACACGAATCCGGTTTGACACATTCCAACACCTCACTGGCAGCCATAGCTGGGGTGCATCCTGCTTGAATTCACCCAAATGTGCAGATTAAGTGTAGCTTTTGAATTATACTTAATCAAGCGTGGTACAGACGTACAAAAGATTTGGGTAGGTTTTGGGTTGGATGCCCCCCAGTAATGGCGGATCAATTCTGACCATCAGTTGGCTGGTCGGATTTGTCTATACAACAAAATAACAGGGTGGTTCTTACAACATGACATGGGTAATGCTGTCTGCTCTAGATTGTTCAGCATCAAGAGGCGCTATCACTATGAGTTACAATGTGCTCATCCACCAAGGACGCAGTTCAGTGGGTTGTACTTGTAGATACGTCGACATGAACTGACCGTGTGTGATCTGGGTATCATATATCATACCCAAAACCAGGGGGTGTATTTTCTAAATACACTGATGAATGGAAGGTACTGAACTGTGCCAAGGGAATCGAGATTTTACTAGCTCATAGTGTATCTAGTGAAGACATGTAAGGCCTGCACAAAGGCGCTTATTGCGCACTGCAGTGGTGCCAAGCCTAGAGCGTTCAACTTCAGTTTTGATCATTGCTAAATCTGCGGGCTTCGCTACAACATCCGGAACCAATATAGAATAGCATAGGGACAACGCAAGCACAACAAACATTGTACTGTTATTGTTGATGGGTGCTCAAGTATGTGGATCCTTGATAACATCTAGGAAGTATTTTAAATGCAGTAGAGGTTACTGCCACACAACCAAACAACCAGAGTTTGTGCAGAAAGGTTGAGGAGAAAAGACTTTAATTTGGAGTAAACTGAAAACAGATGAAAACAAAACATAACTGTAATCCCTTGAACCCCTTGTCATTCCTGTAGACTCTGCATCATATAAGATGAAAATGTAGCTGAGATGAAAAGACTGCATGAGCAATGTAGACTATTGATAGCTACATAAAGCATCTGAAGGGCACAAAGCAGCATTGTGGCCCCTTATCAGAAAAAAAATAAAGTCCTGTAGAAAAACTGCCGTAAAACACTTGGGCCCGTATTCTCAACATTGTTTAACGCTAATCACTGATTAAATCACAATTTAAACGCCCGCTAAATTAAACGCAATTCTCAAAGCATGGTTAACTTTAAACGCTGTTTAAATTTTAGCCGAACATCGTTAAACACGTCTAAAACGTTGTTAAACTTAGACTTGGTCCGAGGGTAGTTTAAGGCGTTTTTAACTTCACGCTTTCATCAAATGCATGATATTTTAAGCTATAGGCCTGTGTGATACACATGGTTAGACCGGGGGTTAGACGAGTCATCCCCTTTATTTCTGTTATCTTTCTTTTCCGAGTCCTCAGTTGATTTCTTCTCGTCCATTTTTCTTTTTCTTCTATTTTTATGCTCGTGTGTATCTGATATAGCATTGAATTACAAGCGCAGCACAGCGACATACAACAGTTTTAAATAGGCCCGGTGTTTTCTCCATGGCTGAACAAATTCTTAAGCTCCTTGCATAACGCAACATTCTTTAAATTTTCCTGTGGACTTTCTGCGTAGCATTTTAAACTACGGAAGGGATTACCTCACATAAATATTGTTCACGCGCACGTTATATTATAGGCGAAGATAAGTCACAGTTCGGTGGATGATATTTACGGCGTTTATATATCGTGGTCAGCTAAACGACTCGTTAAAATATTTAACCTGCGTTTTTTTAAACTGCGTTTAGCTAACCACAGTTTAGGCCTAACCACCGTCTATTTTAAACATCGTTTGAGAATACGGCCCTTGGTGTTCCATCAGATTTAAAGACGATGTCCAATGGGATGACTTGTGCTCTGCACTTGCTATATGATCCATTGCCATTATTGAAATGAGCCACATATTAGGTTGTTGTGTACATGTGGAGAGGAAGGATATCCACACCATCAATATCCACACCATCAAATTGGGAAGTTGACTATAATCTTTGGTACACATTCTTCAAGATCTGATATTTCTAAAATTTGATGGGAAAGTATATTTTGTGGCTTTAGTTTTTATTTTCTTCAAATATTTTTGTTAGCAAAATAAGAGCGGAGGCAAATAAATGGAGACAAATTGGTCAGAACTTTGCTAATGACTTTGCTATATAGTTGCACAACAAGCAAAATTTTCAGGGGTTCAAAATTTGAAAGCTGTGTCACCAGCTGGAGTCGGTGCAAGCCCTGAGAAGAAAGAACAAGAGTGGGTCACATAACAAAAACAGCAAAACATAATGGTGTATTTCTGCAGAAGTTGTACATCATAAGCTGGGATTTACCACAAAATTTGCCATAGAGTTTTCAATGGTCACTGTGTGTTACAATGCACAAATATGTGTGTATTGATTTTACACACAGGGTTTCTGACTGAATGAGCGAGAAAGCCTACATGCAGGCATTCTATCTCAGCCATTTTTAAACACTTTTTACAAGCAAGGTGCTAAATGAAAGCGCAAGACCTAGGCAACAAAATGTGTATTTTGAAAACTTTCAAAGTTATCTAACTTAGGCACAATACAGATCGAAAAACATGCCAAGATACTTTTTGTGCCAACATGTATATGGATTCCTTGAAATCTTGTTGCACCTTTAAGAGATGACTGATCAACCAGCTTGTGCTTACTTTAACATGCTTTCTCATAATTTTATCTTTCAAAGTGATAAATCCACTCAGAAAACTAATATTGTCAGGAATATATACTAGATGATATTTTTGGTGTTGTGTGTATTCAATAAAAAAGAATAATTTGTTTCTTAAGTGTTATGAGCTAGAAAACATTCCCAGCAGGTTTGCCGACAGGAAACATCCAGACGACAATTTATTGATTGTGATGACTAGGGCTATCCAGAATGTTGTGTACAGTCTGTGACAGAGATCAAAGTAGCTTTCTCCCTCAAGAACACAGGAAATACACAACAAAGGAAAGAAAACAACCATTTTGGTAATTCGATTTGACATTGTTAATCTTGCAGTATTACTACAGCTGTAGAGGGATGTAGCTACGGCCGTCGCCTTGTTGTTTATCCTCCGTACACGTTATAAACACCGACTTCAAACCGTGACGCAAGTGACTAACTTGACCTTGCCGGCATGGTAGGCAAAATCCCATTACAGCATTTGCAGTCGTGTTCATCGCACCTAATGTTGCCATTCACACGTCTGATACAATTACAAAAATGTCAAGTCGTTCCACCAGGCCTTCATTAACTGCCACGCCATGATTACTGGGTTTCCAGAACATTTTGCTGATGGCAACTGAAGCCATGATCTCGCAATTTTGGTACTGTATAAGTGGAAATTTTCGCGAGGTTTTTATTTTCGCGAATTTCGCGAGTGAACATAAAAACGCGAAAATAAAAACTTGCAAAAATAACTTTTTCCAATAGATTTGTGTTGCATTGATGTCAATACTGTGAAATAAATTCTTGCGCATTTGGCAAAACTGTTATAATCGGGAAAATATCTGTACGCGAAAATTACCACTTATACAGTACTTACCTGGATGTTTTTTTCGGGAGGCTCTTAACTTATTTCTACCTGAGTCTAGCCGTCACACTTCCTAATGGAATATTTTGACAGGTGTTTATTTAAGACACTCGGTGTATTAGGCTTCTAAAGTACATTGGCAGGAAAGCGGGACCTTTGGGTTTATTCTTAAGTGATGTTCAAAGATATTGCCTTAGATGCTAGTATGATTGGGTAGGTTGATTTGGTTAGAAATTTGAGGTTTTGGGACTTCATCCACACATTGTAGGTGTTTGGATTATCATGTAGGTGGATGTGGATAGAGAGATGAATGTATATTGGTCGGTTGGGTGGAAGCTATAGACCGTATTCAATAGCCAGCCATATTGGTGGACAAAATAGACTCATTCCAGTACTACAATACATTCACCTGTCAATGATCCCTGTGCAATGATCGATTGACAGCTTAATGTATTGTAGTCCTGGAATGTATGCATCTTGTCCACCAACATGTCTGATGGCTGACGTCATATTGAATATGGTCTATAGCATTAATATCCTGTAGCTCATCAACACAAAGACTGATTGGCATCAAACTTGGTAGGGTGATAGCTCATGCAAGTCCTGGTGTTGTGTAGTTTGGTTATGGTATTCATGCATACTAATGAGTATTAAGTTAATTTGCATATTTCAGTGCAAATATCCACAGTGCATTAATCCACTGTAAGTCCTTAATGCAATGATCAATCCTCATGCAATTTGGTAAAGCGATAGGCCATTGTGAGTCCTGCTGCTGTATAAGACGATGATGGAATTCATGCATATTAATAAGTATTAGAATTAATTTGCATATTTTGGTGGTAACTTCTCATTAAACCATTGGAGTGATATCCCATGAGTCATCCTGGTTCTGTATAGTTAAGCAGCAGAATTTATGCATACTAATGAGTATTATATTTAGTTAATTTGTCCTCATCAACTTGGAGGACTGGAGTGAGTACTTGGCACTCCCATTTACTATCCTAGTTGTGGGAGCTGTATTAATTATGCACCAAATTATTTTCATGAGATGCTAAGAAAACTTGTATTCTGTCACAACCCTAGTTCACACACAGAACAAGCGCAAGGTTGCGTGCATAACAGCCAGGTACGTGTTTACACCTTTAATATTGTACACAACCGGATTGTTTTCACGGGTGGTAGAAAAACTCGGCATTACAGCATGACAGCCCCAGTTCACACATCCAAGGTTGTCGATGCGAGTATCATTAAGTAGAGCCCATCGTAATGAGCCCTGATCCAGACTAGTACATCACCAAGTGTCAACCACTTTTAAATTACTGATGAGCACATCCCTGGATTTGTTTCAACACAAACACGACTGATGGTGCTGATACATTTGACGCGCCCATGCATGCAAAGCGCAAACACTTCGTATGCAGTGACCTGGATAATGTATTTTTTACAACGCTTGGATATTCTATGTAATTCACGCCGGTGTTTCTCAAGTTAGGCCACTGTGTGAGGTGGTATATTCAATTTCTTTACAGTGCCTGTGTTGGTTTTGATAAAAATTTCCAAAATTTAAAAAAAAACATTGAGTAGGAGAAGATGGATGTAAAATTTGCTTGGATGGGTTCGATATGAGTATTAAAGCAATAACAGCACATTTTTTGAAGAGCGCCCCCAATTTTCCAAAAAAATGTAGATTTTTGCAGAGTTGCAATGGTAATTGGCTAATAAACTATACCTGTGAATGGTAAAGCTAAAAAAAATGTGTTGTAAAAGAAAGAATTTTGTAATTAGAATCGTAGATCCCAATAATAATTCAACGCTGCTAGAAATGGCCTTCCAATACGAAATAGCCAGAAAATAAGCGCCATGTACGTGTCTATGCTCATCCATTACTTGTTTCGTTGGTTCAGGCAAGTTAAGGTAGAGGTCATTTTCCTGAGGTGGCACTATTTTTGCAATGGACGGACAGAAATTTGGCATTCCCAGCTCTGCCATTATATTACAATTGGGAAAATTGCTTCTTTTATGACAAGACAAATACGCACTTTTGAGCATTATAGTTTACCAGACAATTACCAACACAACTGTGCCAAAATCTCAAATTTTGAAAATTGGGGGCACTCTTCAAAAATGTGCTGTTATGTGCTTTAATGCGGGGCTGGAAATGCACCAAGAACACCATGGTTGCAGGGGCAGAGCTGGCCCTGAGTCCGGGTAAGATTGGTCTTTCATCCTGCTGTCTACCTCTCTATGTCATTTATTCCAGTTTTGACTCTTCAATAATTCTTATCCAGGGCAGTCAGTCCCATTTTGTTTAAGCCACTGCTAGATCACCATCATGTCACCTTTACTTCCCTGTGTCATATCTCTGCCATTAAAAGGTAAAAGAGAAATGACAATACAAAAACAAGAAGTGAGAGAAGGAGTCGTTCTAATTCAAAGAGCACACCGGAGGGGAGGGGAAATTGTCTCCTACGCATCGTTAAAAATGCAAAACATGAGCAACCAACATGGGTTAGGAATTATGTTGGCACAACCAATTATTAATGATAACATTTAAATATAGAAGAGCCATCTATAAGGCAAAATTTTAAATATATTTCCTGCAGATGTTCCTAAAACCAAGATGTGATATGCATTTTTTTTTTTAAAGTTAAACATTTTTGTAAGTTTCTTGCCAATCAAACAAACCTTTGCAAGTAAAGACTCAAACTATTGCAGGGGTAAACATTGTTGTTTTATTCACCTCAAATGATAAGAAATAATTTTACCCCTCTGGGTAAGAGTTTTAGAATGTTGGTAAAAAAGCCCCAAAAGATATTGCTAACAGTGATAATTAATTGTAATAGCAACAGCAGTAAAATAACAAAGAAATGACCGTGATTATTCATACAGATAGAGCAGGTAAATTTTTAACTCTTTGACGTATATGCAGTTCAAAAGGTGAAGGTCATTGCAAACTTCAATTAACAAGCTCCTCTATTACATCTCAAGAAATCACCATAGAGACCACTTAAGTAAAATTAACAAGAAATGTTATCGACACACTTACGCCCCCTGTTCCCATACAACAAAATGAAATTACATAACATAATCAATACAACACGTCGCCACACCGTTATTGTGTGGCTGACAGTACTTGATGTACATGTTCACTTATTTATCGTATAAAAGAAGTGAAGCATGACATATTACATGGATGAGCGGTGTGCGTGGCTTTGCAGCACACGAGCTTAATAGTCCGCAACACATCGTGTTCATTTATCCTCGCGTGACAGCACATACACGATATCCCATACCAGCGTAGTAATTAAAAGCATGCTCATATAGAAACTGGAGTCCATGCTTCGACTAGACTGCGTTCATTTGTGAAGGTCATGAATGAGGTTTGTTACCAATTTTTAATTTAATAAGTGGCAATCCCCCCTTCTCTATCTGTATGATTTATTTTTTACGCAGGTTTGCTATAGGGTAAAACACTTAACGGAGATATGGTTTTTGCTTTGATGATTTACAATAGCTAGTAATGGATCATTTCGGTGTATAGTAATGCCCATGGTTAATCAGATGAATCAATGTCAGCATTCCGTTACATATGATATAGCTTGGCTGGATTAATGCTTATTGCTGTGCCTTTGGGCATTAATTTATCAATCTGATCAAAATTAGGGGTTTTTTATGAATAAAACATTTTACTGCTTGTGCTGCGAACATGGAATGAATAGGTAGTGGACATTTCATGGCCTAAAAACTTGTGTAATTATTATGTATGGTCATCCAAAACAAATGGGAAAGAGTACAGGTAATGATAGATGGTAATGATGTCAAAATAACAGGACTTAAATTGAGATAATATGAGCGAGTGTTTATCTGAAAATTAAACAAAATAATTATGTCTCAATTCTCATACAGGAAATGAATCTATGTAGTATAAAAGTGGCGACAATTTGAAATTGTAAGGTAATCTTAGGTATAAAAGTAAAATATTTTTAATAATCGGGTAACTCCATCTATTCTAATGCTACTGTCACACCTTGCCGGACTGTCGCAATGGATAAGCAATGAATTGAAAATTTGCTCTCCGGTCATCTCTGTTTATGCATTAAAGTCCGTTGACTCCATTCCACATCCGGTCATGTTCGTGATACACAGGACATTTTTAAACATGCTCAGAACTTGCACCGGACATCAACAGACGTAAGTGTTAGTCCGATACCTTATAATTCTAATAGGCTAGGAATGCAATTTAATAAAAGGCAAGACTTAATCAAGTTTACAGTAAGTGTATATTCGAGGCCTTTTTCAAGTGCAAAAAAATATTTCTAGCTTATAATTAAAGTAAAATTAAAGTGGTTGAAATCAAGTAACAGAATATGAGTGTAAAATTTCTAGTGTGCAGATAATTTTGCTATTAGAAGCAATTAGTAACACTCAAGAATTTGAATTATTTTTACCCTAAAATCCCTTTTACACCAGGTAGCTAACCAATATATGTAAACTTGACACCTGTTGTCTTTAATACAGCCACATGCTTAGCTTACAGTTTCTAAATGAGGGGGGGAACTTACTATAGATCAGAGTAAAGAGAAACCACATAACATTATAATGATGGTAAAACTCTTTATCTGTACCTTAAAGGTCTCATGATTGATTTCCAACATAGAGAATACATTTGCATTGATTTCGGACACAGGATAAGGTGTATAATAGGGACAAGTGTTATGGTAGTGTGTGAGCACGGGGGTTTTGAAGAAAGGAGCAATAGGGCGCGTGTTTGTGGTAGTAGGGAAACAAAATACAATATTTAAATATACACGATCGCTGTTGATATAGATGAAACTCTCGGTGGGTGCCAATTTAAAAAGTCACTTTGAATAACTGTAAATATGCATATGTGGTCCTTGGGCCTGAGTGACTGAGTTTCGAGAGTTTAGGGCAAAAAAAGACCCCATCTGCAAATAGCTGTCAGGGTTAGATTTGGCAGGTTATAACACTTAATAAGAACACAACTGACAAAATGCAGCATATTGCAGGTGGGGCCTTCTGCAGTTTGTTGAACGATACAGGAGAGATTAGGTTTTAGTTGTGTAAAAATTTAGTTCAAAATATATATAAGCACAAGGCCTGTTTTAGGATGTTCTGTAACTATTACATAAATAGGCAGATGCATTGTAAGAAAAGAATGTGTATGTTTGGTATTTAGATATCAGTTATATATTGAATAAACTGTATGAACTTTTATTTTGGTACAAAGGTGAATATAATTCTTAGGAGTATTTTAAAGCTGGGAAGAAAAAAAAAAATACTGGTCTGCAAAAATTAATTAACAAAGCTGTTTAAGTAGATTAATAGTAGTCTTTTCAGGCTGACACATGGTTGTGTCATGATGTGATGATATGAATTTAATAATTACATGAGTATTTGATAAGGATTCATTGAATCAGCCGTAATAACCAACTTGCAGAACACAAGAGTCATGGTGTCCCTGTATTGAACCCATGCATAGATATGCAGAGACATACTCTATCAGGTTCATGACAGGTGTTGGCTCACTGAACACAAGCCATTGAACCTACTTTGGCCCTAACATGTGGAAACTCTGTGAGAGAAGGTGGTGCCTGCTAGGTACATAGTAGCCACCTGCTAGGTACATAGTAGATACCAACGTTAGGTCAAACATTTTGTGATAATTGTATCCCTCTGTGGTTCTTGGTATGTCTTCACTTTTACTTATTAGTCGCTTTGGCAACATTACTTTTCTGAATAGGCGTCTAAATACGTGCGCGAAGTTGCTGCGTGTGGTTGTTAACACGCAGCACTAGATTTCCTTTACGTGTTGTCATGGTTCTGTCTGGCAGGGAGGGAGAGGGAATGTGGCCGTAGTCCTGACTCGGAGAAAAGGAATTATGACGGAGGGTACTAATAGTAGGCACAGACTAAAACTCAGGTCTGAAAACAGGGGTCACAATGGGCCTACCCACAAAAACAGAGCCAGGTGTAAAGTGTAAAATAAGTTATGTTGACCAACCTAAATTGATGGCTTCTATGCAGTTATTAATAAGAGCAAATTCATGTTTTTACTTATTTACCTGTCCTTAGGGTTCTGAAGCACTGCTCTCATCAGCAAGTTTTATAAGAATGTAATTGAGGTATATATCCATAGCCTTATGTGCATCCACTATGGTTTCAGTCCACAGTTCATACTCCTTGTCCCAGGACAATTTTTGAATAACAACCTATACTCAAATCATAACCATAAAATATTTTCAGCCTTGGGGGATTTGCACTCGGAAACAGCTATTCAGTTGTAATACCTCAGTGTGGCAAAAAGACAATATTTTAATTGTGCACGAATACATACAATATGCTATAAACTAATTATTGAGTAAGTACATGCGGGGTGATTTCATGAAAAAACATCAAATTAACATATAAAAATAAATTAAACATCATAGTTTGACTGTGCGCTCTATTTAAAATTTGCCTTTGGTATGAAATGTGCTATGGATATGGTCAGCAACTTAGAAGGGTCATACCTGCCATAGGAGGAAAATACATTTATGTAAGTCTTACATGTGAAGGGGTGGGAGATTTTGCTACATGACAAACTCATTCTTTCTACTATAGAAAATTAAAATATTGCGACACTAAGATTTTCCGGTTGAAATGACAGCTGTCACTTGTTATGTTTGCCAACCATTTTTCAATGAATCTTAAATTACCCACCCATAGTATGTTAGGAAGGATAGCTTGGGGTGCGGTTTTGTGTGTGTGGGTTGAGACAGTTTCCTCACTTGACAGTACCTTTCCAAGAATTCATACACACTGTGATTTGCTGTTAACGCTTACATACTGCAGTTGTCCATATTGCTAAGCAGGGTCTATTGTATTGTCATTTATTGGGACGATTGCGTAGCAAAATCCGGCTTATGAATGGCAATGGGGGCACTCCACACGACAGCGCAGATCCAGATCGGATCCAGATCTCGATCCAGTTTGCGTCTACAGGGCAACTGGCCAACTCGGATCCAGATCTGCAAAGCGTACGTGGTGTGGACACGCGGTTAGTGTCGCTGCATTAAGCGCACACTTTTAGGTTACGCGTAAAGTCTTCCTCGATCATCAAGTTGACGCGTAAATTTGTACACTTCCGCTTTGAACCTTTTGGGCACTGGCTTTCGCAATCCACTGCGCCGTATAGAGTTTTAAACGGTCTCCCATGATCTGTGATCTGGGATCTCGGTGATGCGGAATTGGATCTGGATTGCACTACGTGTACGATTGCCCCAATGTCTGGATGTGTGTGTGCGGGTTTGCGTGGTGCATGCGTGTGTGCGTGCGTGGGTGTGCGCGTGTGTGTGCGATCGGACTAAAAAAAGGTTCAATTCTTGCCATAACTTTTTTCCAGAGAAACGCTAGAGTAGCCAAGATTAATACTGTAGGAGGGGACAAGATAAGTTTTACACGCTTTTAGATGGATCACATAAAAGGGGCCTGGGTTGGTTTATTTTTAAGGATCCCAAGTGATAATGCCTTTCTAGAATGGAACAACTCTAAGGATCTCATTTGCACCTCAAAAGCAGAACCACAACTTTAAATTGCTATCTTCAGTAGACAGCACATTTACAAATCCAACCAAGATGGTATTGAAAATAAATCACAACAAGCAGGGTTCCCACTTAGGTTTTTAAATTTTAGTTCCACTGGAACCCATAATTTCTAAATGTTCAGAATTATTGTTCGTGGAATGTTTTGTGGTCCAAAGACTAGCCTACCAAATGTTGTATGTACTACTAACAGGGTTTATCAGTAACGTGGTGCGTTAAGATTCCTGAAAATCCTACTGTGCCTTAGTTGAAAACTTTGGATGGTATATATTTCCTTATTTTAATGTTAACATGTTGGTTTTCTGTCAGACAATACAATTTTGGGAAGTTGGTTTTCCCACAATAGCACTAATTGAATGCTGCATTAGCAGCCGAATATTATTTCTAAAAAATTGTGTTTTGAGGTGGAAACATATATTTTTCTGGCCTCTACAATTATGGTGTCCAAGTGGACCTCAATTTGTTACTCATGCTGAAATTTATCAAGTCCAGTGAAAATTCTGTATGTCATTTCACACCAAACTCCTACTAAGCGGGAAACCCTGACAACCAAGGACTTGGGAGTCCTTTACAATCCTCCAAAACAAAATTAGAAACAAATATAATTATTAAAATAAAAGTGTTAAAAACATTCGGAAATGAATAAATAGTTGAAATGAGGGTGTTAAAATAGTCAATTTAAGGGCATGTTTAAGTATGAAGTCTTGGGGGTTTCCAGTAAATATTGTATTGGTAGATCATCAATGCGATCTTCAGTAGAAAGCCATTGGTCCCAAACCATCGGATAGCATTACAATTTATCACAAGATCACAAGTCTACAACACAAGCAGATCCTACTTGACTCCAAAAACCCACTGTAACAAAATGAGGGGTTGATCATGTATTCTAAACAGCTTGTTGAAAAGTGAAAATGCAAAGCAATTTCATTGGCTGATGCCTGGGTTCAATTCGCATGATTGAAACCAGGTAGTACGCGTTGTACGCGCTAGGTGCGTTAGAGAGAAATTACCATATCGCCAGGCAGAAAAACTGCAGAATTACTTTTTTGATCAGGTCGATGTAGGCCTGGAGGCCCGACCTTCTTTGAACTTTTCAAAACACAGGAGTTACAACTAATTCGTTCTAATAAAATGCACCAAACTGAAATGGCCAGTCAAAATTAACACACTCTCTAGGAGTTCACGGGATGAATTTAGTTGACATGATTACATGAATAAAATGAATCTGGACTCGCGTTTTACCGGGGGATCATGAATCCCTGAAAAATGACGAAGATTCCATGACTCAAGAAAAAAGTCAAGCCAAGTTATGAAGCTTGACTTCAGCAAAATTCATGCGAAAAATTTGTTGACAGCCAATTGAATAAAGGACCCCAAAAATACCATGACAAAGGCTCCCCAGGTCTGGGTGCAACGTTGGCCCCGCTGTTTGCTGCAATGATCTATTACGCCCTCAAAACGATGAAAAGTAGCATACGTGTAAAGCCAGCCTTCACGTCATGACTTGATGTTCAGAACAACAGTAAACACTATTACACAGTAACGTAGCTTTTTTTTACCACAGACGTACGGCCAAATTACGTTCATATCCAGGCTTGTTCGAATGCCAGTCGACAGAACGATAAATCCATGCCAGAAATGTTTTACGTTTCCGTAATACCGCTAAGTCTCTGACCGTTAGAACATGGCGTAAATTGTAATCCACTATTTTCACTGCAGCGTATCCTCCTGGTTGTTCCTGGTGGTTCGTTCGCCTGCTTTGTTTTGAATCTGTTGCCAATGGCAATTACTGAATGAGTAGTCATTCGCTAGCTTCGCAAATAGTTCGATTACGAGCGATTAGAAACAATTAAAGAGTCTATGGGTGTTTGTGGTTGTTGTTTTGTTGTGGAGGATTGATGCTTAGGCTCCAAATTACATTTAAAAGTATTTAAAATGTATACTAAATGCTTAAATCTTTTTTAAAATAACAAGCCACTGTGTGTATGGAGTGAGAAAGCTACCCTATTATTAATATATTAATCATCCAGCGGTAGAAGGTAGTGATTAACGATTGTGACGCAGGGTAGATGAGAAGCATTGGTATCGTACAGGAATTCAATATCTTATTAAATATTTACACAATTTATTAAGAAACAGAATTTTATTTCAATATCAAGGGAATACGTGACTCTGTTTAAGAAATGAGAATAACAGATAATGATGTTGTGATCGGTCTCTATCTACTCCGATTGCACCCGGTATAAGACCATTATTTTTGCGTGGAAGAACGATGCCGCAGGCCGAGTTCTTCACTTAAAAATAATGGTCTATACCCTGGGTTCATCACTGACGTAGATAGAGGACTGATTCAAAAAAATCATATCTTTATTCTCTAAGATATAAGATATGCATATAGTTGACAAGGTTCTTATTCCTTACACTTCATGTTTTGATTATCTTGTGGGAGAGATCATCCACCACCGTGATATTAACCTCTCTAAAACAATCAGGTTTTAATAATGTAGGAGAAACAATAAGAGTAGTATAGTTGTCAGTGTTTACTTTAATAGTCAATTGGAACAGTTATTCATGTAATTCTTCATAATAACTACTCATACCCGCCCATAAACCCACTCTAAACCCACAAATTTTGTTGGGGAGGGGGGGTATTATATTACTAAATTTATAAAAGAAGCATAGCTTCTTTTATACCTGTTTTGTATCCATACTGATGATCAGTCACCTAAGTAACTACTACTAACTGCTTTTAAATCTTGCTATGGTCATCAGGTATAGCTTTAACACAGTTATCATAGCTAACAACGCACAAACCAGTAATATTATTCTCTCCGTGATGGCGTATTAATTCTGCTATTTTTGTCTGATACTTATCATTTTAGATAGTTGTCCATAGATATTGCATGTCCATAGTTTATTTATGTGAGTGTCGGACGTTTTGGTTCCAATAGTTATTTAGCACAAAATTTGTCATAATTTCAATGTGATCCCTTTCGTTTCCTTGACATCTATATTGTAAATAACTTTTCAACCAAATGTAGACACACACACAGGGTTTACAAAAAGGAAACAACAAAATAATATATTTGTATTATTTTATTCATTGATTTTTTATTTTATTATTTATTATGCTTCATCGCCAGTTAAAATGCAAAATCAGATCTTACAAAATGAAAAATCATTAGAAATATAATTACAAATTATCACAAATACCAACTGAAAGGGTGGGATAAACAGGTGACAAAGCACTTCTAGGACCATCCCCCGAGGAGCCAAAACAGGATAGGATGAAATATGAAATAAATAGAATATAGAAATACAATTACTGTGTGGTGTCAACTTTCAGTCCCATTTTTGCTCTTTTTCATCATGTATTAATTATTATTATCTAATCAATTCCCAATGTACTCCATACTAGTCATGCTAAACTATAGACCCCTGTCTACATCATCTTGTGAAGATAGCAATTGTAGCACATTTTGGTTTTAAAAATAGTGGAAAATTTAGGTACTATCATCGGATCCTGTACATAGTATCATTATACTCTAGATGGCAATCTTAATCAGATAG
>JAMKCH010046573.1:0-20590 GCA_023653785.1 Ophioderma brevispina
TATTCTCAAAAGGAATCTAAATTTAGACCTGGGTTTAAACCTCCATGAATGGACATTTTTCTTTCAATTACTCTGAAAGTGATGTGATAGTGAGAAAAATGGATGGGTCGAAACAATCCATTGAATTTTATAATCTATTACATTACATGTTCAGCTTTGTAATAAGGGGAAAATGCATTCATGAAATAACTAACCCAGGTCTAAAGTTGGACTTTGAGAATATCAGCATTTAAGATGTCTTTAAATGAAATTGAGGACATGCTTCAAACAAAATGTTTATGTAATGTTAGAAAGTATCACATAAAGGAAGTGTGATGACAATCACAATTTTAATTTTCGAGTTTTTATTGGAATACATCATACACAAGGTAGTTTTTCTAAAAATATGCTGGTAAATTAATGAAAATATTTAGATTAATACCATTACTTACGATAAAGGATGAGAAACGGACCTTTCACAAATATAATGGTCATCTTGATTGTGTTGATCTTGCTAGCTTCTGAGAAATTGTCAGTGACTATAAGCAAATCATACTTCCAGATGACCATTATTTTTAATGGTCTGTTTTGAATCGTTTATTTTAATGAGGCTATATCAAATTGTCTCAACACTCGGTAATCAGATTAAAGGCTGACTCAGAGATTTCAAAATAATTTTTTTGTGTGTAATAATTAAAAATAATCAACTAAAACTAAGGATAGTAACATAAAATGCACAATTCGAAAGTTTGAGATGAATCAGATTTTTCGTTTTGATGCAGTAAACATGAATAGTATTACGTGCCATAGGATACTGTGTATAACAAAATTTCCGGATCCGGAATTTTATAACAAAGTTGTGATTTCCTATATGAAGGCCTTTGATTTGGGCTTAGCTACAGGGTTCCCAAGAAATAAGTTCCCCCCTAAAATCCAAGGACATTTCGTTGCATAACTTCACTTAGAACTGCATGATTGGAAAATTTTAAAACGTTTTGAAGAGAGGAAACATTTGGCTCTGCCATTTAAGTCGTTGCTTTTCAAAAAACGCCTTTGGCATCAACACACACTCCTTTTTTCCAAAAATGATGTCGTCAGAAAAAGTGGCACTTTACGGTATTCAAAGGTGTAAAGTAAAAAAATTATCGATTTACTAACAACGATTTCATTTCCATATTCATTGCGGTCTGAAGCAAAATAAGCATAAACATTGACCCATAAGACACAAATAAACCAAAAAATACAATATGCAGGTAAAAAAACAAACAAGAGATTCAGCTTTACCTTCATCAGTATCAATATCCATTTTTTCTATTGCTCTTTTTTATGAAGAAGATGTAAGTTTGAATGCCTTCAATCTGCTGCACAATTTCGACTGGTGTGCGTTACACCATTTTATCTCATTATTTGTTTGTTTGTCTGCTTGTATGTTTGTTAGTTCTTAAATGACGTTCATGTTTTAAGCTTATTTACTTCACACCGAAATGAATATAAAGAAAGGAATGAATTGTTGTATAAATTGATAATGTTCTTCCCTTAGACCTTTGATTACGGTAAAGTGCCACTTTTTCTGACAACATTTTGGGAAAATGGAGTTGTGTATATGACCAAAAGTGTTTTTTTGAGAAGCAACGACTTTATTTAGCAGAGCCAATGTTTCCTCTCTTTTATAACTTTTTCAAAAATCTAAATCTAAACATCCAGTTCTAAGTGAGTTATGCAACAAATGTCCTCGATTTTAGGGGGGGAAACTTATTTTTTTTGGGAACCCCTTATTTCACACAGTGATAGTCTATGGCGAAGCATGATTTATATATGCAAACAAAAACATGAATTTGGTTGGAAATAAGTGTAATTCCTTGACTCTAAAAACCGTGTGGTCCAAAAAAAAAACCGCACACTTGGGTGGCAGGGGCGCCATAATTTTGAACAAGGCGCTTGACTACTTATTCTTTGTTGTAAGGGAAGATGAGACTGTTAGAATAATGTTCCTGAAAGTGTTGTCTTGGAGGATGGGGTTTTGCCCAGTGTATGGGGTGTGGTGTGAGGTGTGGATGGGGTTGTGGTCCGGGGTAAGGGGGTGTGGTCTGGGTGTGGTCCGGGGGGTATGGGAGTGTGGTCTGGGGTATGGAAAAGTGTGTTCAGGGGTCTTGAGTGTGGGTCCGGGGGTATGGATATGTGGCTGTCGGGAAGGGGTGTTGGTCTAGAGGTATGTGGGGTGTTGTCAGGGTATTGCACAGGGCTGACACTTGAGAGGGTGTGTGGGTAGTCTGGGGGTAGGGGGTGTGTGTGGTCTGTGGTTTGGGGGTGTGGTCCGGGGTATGGGGTGTGGTCGAGGGGGTATTTGTGTGGTCCCGGGGGTATGGGGATTGGTCTGGGGCAGAGGGAGTTGGCGGGGGTGTGGGGCGGTGTCCTGGGGTATGGGATGTGGTCCCTAGGGGGTGTGGTCCGGAGGTAAGGGGTGTGGTCGGGGTATTGCATAGGGCCAACACTTGTGAGGGTGTGGGTGTGTGGTCCAGTATATGGGGTGTGGTCTGGGGATATTGGGTGTGGTCTTGGACGTATGGGTGTTTGCTTAAGGGTAATGGGGTGTGAGATTTTGGGTGTGAGGGGTGTGGTTCTGTGGGTATAGGTTGGGGTATTGGTGTGTCCAGAGGTATGGGGTGTGCTCCCCCGGGGTTGGGGGTGTGGTCTGGGGGGTCGGGGGTGGTGGTCTGGGTGGGATGTGTGGTTGAGGATCTGGGGGGGTGGTCCGGGGGTATAGGGTGTGTCCTGTGGTATGAGATGTGGTCCGGGGTATGGAGATGTGGTCCGTGGGTGTGGTATGGGGTGTGGTTAGGTATTGCATAGGGCTTACACTTGTGAGGTGTGTGGTCCAGTGATATGGGGTGTTGTCTGGGGATGTGGGTGTGGTCTTGGAAGTTGGTGTTGTCCCGGGTATGGGGTGTGGGGTCTGTGGGTGTGGGGTGTGTTCAGTGGGTGGTGAGGGTGTGGTCAGTGGGTATGGGGCATGTCCGTGGATATGGGGGTGTGGTCCAGGGTATGGGTGTTGTCCAGGGTAATTGGGTTTTTTGGGAAAAAAATGGGGGTTTGGTCGGGGTAATGGGATGTGGTCCGGGGGTGAGGTGTTATCCTGGGGTATGGTCCTGTGGTAATGTGGTTTGGTCCCAGGGTATTGTGGTGTGGTGCAGGGGTATGTAGGGATCGAGAACCATTAGCCTATCGGACAACCTATTTGGGCCGGCCGTCCTATTTTTTAAAGGGAAAAGCATTCCACATTAGAGAAAAGGTCCATTTGTGAAGGACTAACCCAGGGTTTAAACCTGGGTCTCCCTCCGAGAATAATAAGGCTTTTAAAATCTAATGAAATTGATGGTCATTCTATGCTTCAAACAAAATATCTAATGTAGAAAGTAACACAAAGAGAAACATTTAGATTAATACCAACACTCACATATAAAGCAATACACACCACCCTTTTTGAAGAGTGGCCCCCCAATTTTCAAAATTTGAGATTTTTTTGCACCGTTGTGGTTGATAATTGTCTATTAATTATACCAGCAAACGGTAAACTCAAAAGTGCATATTTCCTAAAAGAAGCGATTTTTGTAATTGGAATCGAGATCCTAATTGTAATGTAAAAACAGCGGAGCTGGTAATGCCAAATTTTACGCGTCCGTCCAGTATAAAATAGTGCTACTTCACAAAAATACCTCCAACTTCACCTTGCCTCTATCTGACCCGGAACAAACTATAGATGAGAGTAGATGCGTACATTGCGCTATTTTTCCCGGCGATGGTTTCATATTGAAGGCTGTTTCCAGCAGCCTCTGAATTATTATCGAGATCTCCGATAATTAATTGCGGACAGACATTTTTGAGATTTACCATTTACAGGTGTAGTTTCTAGCCACTACAAATGCAACTGTTGTAAAAATTCTCAACATTTGGGAAAATTGGGGGGGGGGGGGGCGCTCTACAAAAAATGATACATTGTTGCTTTAATTTCTGAGTTTTTTCTAAAATATGTAATAAATGAGATACATTTTTCCTTCCTCCCCCAGAAAAAAACAATAGATTAATACCAATACATTGTAAAAAACATATACAAGGGCGACCCAATAAAATTTAGCCCGCAAAATGAAATTTATATTTTTTTCCAACTTATTTTAATTTGTGATAACTGTGGTTTTTTTTAATCATAAAGAATGGGTAATTGGAGGGATCAATCTTGGCCTGAAAAAAAATGTTCATTTTGTTGAGTGGTTCTCAAGCAACCACAGAAGGAGTTTTGTGGCAAATCGTGTGAAAACAGCAAACATTTTTCAGTGGGAATGAATTTGGGCCATGAAGAACGAGGTTAGACGAGTTTGGGTGTTTATATATTTTCCGTTGTGAAAGCAATATAGTCGCGTGGGATCCATAGTCCGGGGCTCCATATACGATAACGGAATAATCTTAGTTAGAGGCCCTTCTTAGGGTAACATGCTTATCATGAGTTCAGGTAACTAAAACGTTCTGCATACAAAACCCCACCTGTTGCCGTATTTTCACAATCCTTTAATGTGCGGAGTTGTTTTCACTCGATTCTGAGTTGTGATTTTGCATACCAAATAAATGTTATTGGGCCACACGAGGATGTGGACGCACGTCCTCCTCCTAAATTAAAGAGAACACAAGGACATTTGATGAAAAGTGCGCCCCATTTTTTGGTTGAAACCGATATTTTTTGCAATACTTAATCACACAAGCTGAAAACGCAGATATTTAGTCTTTGTCGGCCGTTCGTGACACAAACATAATGCTTCGATGAGGGGGGAATGTACTCAAAATGGTTAATTAAATGTACAACCCCTTTAAGAGTTGAGCTAAATCTAGTCAAGTTGAGTACACCTTACAAAGCAGATTAACCTACTACCCTCTAACCTCAACCTAATTACTAACCTGTAACCTAATTACCGGTGTAAGTAATCATTGTCGGCAGGTATCATAGTCCGGGCTCCATAGACGACAACGGAATAAATAGTGAAACTAAGTTGCGTTCAGAGTCTACTGAATCGATTGCCCTATTGTTCACCATTGTTTCCCGGACTGTTGAGCCCGGAGACCAATATCCTGCCACAAAACCTCCTAACCTACCCTACATTACCTAACTAACCTACCTATCCCCTAACCGACCGTCACCCTAACCTAACTAACCTATCATACTCCTAATCTAGCCTATAACCTCACCTACCTAATGTCACGACGTACCCTACCCTATAAGATACCACCGTCTTACCTTACCATAAACCTAACCTAACCTAACTACCTAACATACCCCGACCTAACCTAAAGGCTACCCTTACCTAACATAACCTAACCTGATCTAACCTACCCTAGCCCTCAACCTACCCAAACATAACCTACCCTCATCGTAACCCTACCTACCCAACCTACATAAGAATGTTCTCAGTATCAGTAGTAACACGTATAAGTAAAAGAAGAATTTAAATCAATACTGGACGCACCTTTTGTTTGCACGGCCCTGCGCCTGAACCTCTAGCTTCAAATGGTGGTGATGAGACCCGTTGGATTAGCACGTGATGATAGACGGCTAGGAATTAATTGAATGGCCCTATCCCTATCCTAACATATACCCCTCCCTAAACTAACACAAAAACATATTAACATAATCGAACCTACCCTAACATACTACGTAACATAACATATCCTAACCCAACATAACTTAAGATAAATAGAGATAAACCTAACCCTAACTAACCTTTAACCTAACCTAATATAAATCTATCTAACTTAACCTACCCTAACCTTACCTAACAGAACCTGCCTAACTCTCATAACCTAAACCCTAATCACCTACCCTACCTAACACCTAACTCTAACCTAACCTACCCTACCCTTCCTAACCTACCCTAACCTAACCTAATATATCCTAACCTATCATAACCTAACATATCATAACATGTACATAACATAACATGTACATAAACATAACATCATGTTACTACATAATATGTAACCTAACATTACATGTAACATACATTTTACATGTAACATAACATATCATTAACATAGATATACCATGTAACATAACGTAACATCACCATCCATTTAACGTAAACATAAACAAAACTGTAACATAACATTTAAAAACACAACATGTACAACATAACAGAACATGTAACGTAACATACATAACATGTAACGTACATAATTTGTAACGTACCATGTACGTAACCATAACATGGAACATTAGCATGTACCATAAGAACATGTACGTAACATAACATGCAAACATACCTGTACCTACAGTACCTAAATAACGTTAACGTAACAAAACTAAAAACAAACAGAAACAACAAAATACGCAAAAAAATCCTCAAAAAACAACCTAAAACTAAATTGCAAACCTGTATGGAAGAGGAGATCCATATCGGGGGGGCTTAAAAGTATTTCAATCTTATAAAAATTGAAATGATTTTCGAGGATAAGAGATTAAAAATATTTCCCGAATATTCGCAGATTTAGCTGCAATCCCTGATTTCAAAACTAAACAACAAAAAAGAAACTTCGACCCCTCTAATTATTGGATTTTTTGTCTATCACATGAATAACATACGGATACAACCTGAACGTTCTTTTTTTCTGGACTAATCTTTTTTAAAGGTGCAATTTGTGATCAGTAGACTTATGTTTTGTTTAAATTATTTAAAAAAAATTTCCCCAAGAAAAGGTTAATTTCCAACATTTCTGTTGATTTTGTTTTGTAGGCGTTTTGATGTTACGAACATTTTTATGATGGTGCCCCATAGTCCCTGTGTTGAAATTCTGGTCCGTATAAATACACAATTTCGAATTTCTTTCTTTCCAAGTAGTTCGAATTTGCATGTAAGATTAGGCCACTTCCTATACTTCGGCACATCGGTTAGATGATATAACTTTGTTTTGTAGTTCAGTCGTGGGACGAGACTGTGGATCACGAAATGACCTTTAAGTCCAAGGACGAACACATGGTAAGGCCAGTCAAAATAGAATGATGCTGCCTTAACCCCCACTAATTGCAAACAGAATCAATTCCAACAGAAATTGTATTGAGAAGGAATGGGGGGCAGAAATAAGACCTTTAAAACCAACATATCAAAAGTCACTAAAATCAAAGGAGTGGAACATATCGTTTTAAGGGGTAAGGTTTATACAGGGGTCAAAATATGAAAAGTATCAAAACGCGTCCAAAAGTAATGCACGTGTTCGTTACATTTCCAGGATTAAAAAAAGGTATAGTTGCCATATCTGCAGGTTGTTTTTCAATAGTTTTATGATCAAAATAGTTTCAAGGTCACAATGGGGGTAAATTTTCAGATATATCCGTTCGTTCTAAACTGGTGTCACATGTTCGTCTAATGGAACAGAACCCGAAAATATATACTGGTTGCACCATGCATCTATAATATTCGTTGCATAATTTGAGGAACGCAAAATATAACTGGGTGGTAGGGTCTATGGGAGGTCACTAGTCCATAGCTTCGTATTCTTATATAGAAAGTCAAACACAAAAGAATCTATTTACATTTACTTATCTAGTGGGACAAATTTAACAGTTTGAAAACCAGTCCGATCAAATCGGACCATTCTATGAATTTTTCCCCCAGGAGACCCTTGAACTGTTATGAGCCTATTGACCTAAAACTATAACGCGTAGATAGGGCAAACTATACTGTTTTAACACTTAGTAGTAGCCCATAAATTGGTACATCATTTAATCATTTGAACAATTCTAATCTAAGTTTTACCCGCTGTACAAACGTTTCCCCCTTTTTTCTACATGTTCCACTAGGTTGATTTTGGTAGACTTTTAATTTGTTTCATTTTGGACTATTTCATAGTATAACATTGTATTAACACAAAATTGTTTCTGTTGCAATTTGTGTGGGGTCAAATCATACAATTTTGGACTAATTTTACGAGAAAACACAGTCGGTTATGGTTATATGCAATTCAATTGCAACTATACATTTCTTCAGAAATCGTATGGGCAAAACCTCTAATTTACAAAATGAAATCATTCGTAATCAAGTTAAATTTAGGTTCAAAAACGGGCTGAAACCATATTTACCAAAGGTTTTCGAGAACCGCGTTTAATTAAAAAAAAAAAAAAAAAAAAAAAAAAAAATATATCTTTTAAAAACAATTTTTCGCTTCCATTTTTTATCCTGTACAACCATGGCACCTCTTATCTCTACAGGTTCCATCGGACTTTGGTAAACTTTGAAATATTATTTTAAACAATTTTGCAGTGTAAGTGACACCAAAGTTGTTTGTTTGCAATTTGTTTTGGGTCAAACATAAAAATTATTGGACTATATATATTACACAAAAGAACGGAGATTCAATGGGATTCCGTAGATTTCTATACTTATTTAACAGCGTTCACACGGTTTTATTCAACTGCACGTGGTTTTTTAAAAAGACCATAAACAGAAAACGCTTCTAGATGACAGGTTTAAAGATTTCCATGTACTCAGTTCTATTGTAATGTCTCAAATTGGTAAAGGTGTTCCCACGTTAAAACGCCTGTTTCACACCTGCGTAGGCCGATTGCTTCAGTTAAGGGGAATACTAATAAAGTTTGGTGTTCATAAATTGTCCATTCTCTACTAACCAATTGCTATATTGGTTTAACTGAGGTAGATACCCTTTATTGAATAGGTTGTTAATTCAATTTTTAATTATCGTATAATTGTAACGTTACGTGTTGTGTAATATGGGTGAATGGGTCTTTTGCAAATCCTACATTTCATTATCTTCTATTGTTTATCTGACCACTTGTACGCAGGATACCATGCATAAACCACTTACACAAATGGCCAAAAACTACACACAACTAGCACGCAAACGAAACATCTAACTACTAAGTGTAGTATAAGCAAAGAAATGCATTAAACCTACGAACAAAACAGAACTCCTATCCAAAATATTCATGACCAAAACGAAACATCTTAAAAAGACAGGCACAAGACAGACAACATCATGGTAAGCCAAAACCACAGACTAGAAGCTCTAGCTTTCCAATCACGCATTACTCGCTAAATTTCTTAGATTAAAACGGAGGACAAATCTAATTGTGCTAAAATTTTTATTCTTTATATTTAATATTCTGTATTTTCAATTTAATCTAAACTTTAGATTTGTCCCCGGTAGCAATCAAATTAGATAGTTTTAATCTAAGAATTTTGAGAGTATGCTTGAATATAATTTATTTTGCACAAACTCCGGGGGGATCATGGTGATGGTGATGCCATCCCATATTCCCACTGTTGGCATGAAGCACGTAAAATAAATAATCATTTTAATCATACATGAATAAATCCAAGAAATAGCTATGCCTTAAATAGGCTAGATGGTACTGTGCTCCTGTATATTATGTTATTTCTGGAATCAAATCTGAAGCTGAGACGCGTCGTTAAAATGTTTGTGCGTTGACCCCGCGTATTCACAGCTGCACTTGACCTTAGTAACAAGCATGACAATCTCCTTGTAACGTAACACGTTTGCGCGATTGGCCAATTCCACAGAGGTCATTGTACTTTGTTGCGTGCTACGCTCGGCGCAAACACTCACTGCGATCGCGCAGGGGCGACGCGTCTCCGATTTGATTCCAGACATAATACTAATCTATAAGTCGCCATCAAAATTCCTTTTCTGAAGTAGGCGTCTACATACGCGCGGATAGTTTGCTGTGTGTACGCGCAGGCTATGTATTTCCTTTACGCTTTGTTCATGGTTCTGTGGCGGGAATGCTGGCGGAGTCAGTGGCCGTAGAGCCAGGGGGGGGGGGCAGGGGGGAAGCTGCCCCCCTGTCATGCCTGGTGGGGAAATCTTGCCCCCCCTGAAAAATTATTGATTTACATAGGTCATAATTATACTACAATTTAATATTGCTTGCCCCCCCCTCAAAATATGTGTGCCCCCCTTGCCCCCCCCCTGAAACAAAGCTGGCTACGTCCAACTGGGCGTAGTCCTTGGTGCAGAAAAAGGAATTTGACGGAGAGTATAGTATCAATGATGTACGGTACTGTAGTCTCCCGTCAGGGTAGCTCGTTCACCATAGCGTTTGCACGAATGTTGATGGATGGCCATGATTCCCATGTTCAATGCAGCACAATTATCATGCAATCATGAATCCCAAGAAATTAGCTATGCTTAGAATAGATAGAAGGCTAGGTAAGATGGTACTGGTTAATCATGTAGTAAATGATGTACTGGTACTCCTCCGGTCGAGGGTAGCTTGTGACATAGCTTTGCCCTCGTTCCGTACCTTAAAAAAAGCAACCTCGGGCTAGGTCTAGCCTAGTCAGGGATGCACAATTCATGAGAGTTTTGCCGAGAATCAAATTTAATTGAATGACAACAATTTAATACATGATTCAATGGGGACAAAAATTGATTCTCATACATGGATGCAACCTACACGAGACATCCGTGTGAGAATTGATTCTTCTGTGTTCTCGCAATTTTGCCTCCTTGCTAGGGGCGCTCAGTCAGAGACTGAGCTGAGAGAGGTGCTACTACTGTGTGGTTGTCAAAGTACCTACAAGCACTGACATAGTGACAAGATCATGAAGACATGAGCTCATCATATGCAGGACTTTAGCATGTAATTTAAGCGTGATTCGGCTCCAAAATAACCTAAGGCACCTAAGGGCAATTTGCCTTAGGTGCCCCTATACCATTTGCCTTGTGTTCCCTAAAAACTACTTTTCTATTCTTCTTTAACATGTAATGCCTTGATGCCTTTTAAAATTGGCAAAATTTGCTTGCCCACCTTGATTCTTTTTTTGGAGCCTGGTGATTTAACTTAAGTTACGTTCCACTTTCACTGGTCCAGGCTATGGGCGATTCCAGGATTTGAAAATGTCAAAATTACTACTGGGGGGCTGGAAGCCTGAAACTGGTCCAAAATGGCTTATTTTGCAAAATTTTGCAGAAGTACCGGGATCGAAGAGACGCTCGCCCCCGCCTCCTCCTCCCTAATAGCTGCGCCCTTTTTTCACTGCAGTGCAGTGCTTTGCATTGGTTTTGCCCGAATTATAGGCGAATAGCAGGTCTCTGTCCCCAGATACTGCAATGCAGTACTGCAACAACAAATTTTGTTTTAAAAGGCACTAGCGTGTCAGTGATTTGCTAAAACAAAATAAAAAATATAATCAAAATATATTTCTGCATGTCTGTACAAGTAGAGGTCTCTGGCGGGGGCACTCGACTCAAGCTTCATTTGGGTCCTTGCCAACTGAACAAAACTTGCAAACTGAATGGTGGTCCTATTGCGAACTGAAAACTGCAAAATTTTACCTTGGACTAATTTGTTCAAAATTAGGCCAAAAAGTAATTAAAAATTAACAGCTCGTGCAAAGTCCTAAAAGAATGCGCCGCCGTATGTCAATGTCCAATCAACTTGACAAACACTAAGTCCAACTGGAAAAAATTTTAAACCCTACTAGTTCACAAGACCCCCATCAAGCAAAATTAAAAAACAAAATTACGCCCTTTTTCATCAATAAGGTTTACATTTAAAGGGATACATTCTAGACACATTTTTGGAAAGCTTACATTCTAAAGCCCCATGAAAGTCATGTGCTGAGTTTATTGTTACTTACTTTTTTTTTTTTTTTCTGGTGATTGAGGTGACTTAAATTTTTCATTGTAAGAGGAATAATGCGCCAAAGAAATTGTCACACCACCATAGGTAGGGGGCCCGTATAAAAAAGCCTGTTTTGCTTCAAAGTTATCAAAATATGTTTTCCAATGTTTCCATGCTATACCTGATGAAAACGACAGTATTTTGAAATAAAAATTATTTGGCAATCTTTACATTTTGAAACACGGTATTCTAGTCTCGCAAAAGCGATGCAGGCCGGTTACGATGAAACTCGAATGGATGCCAATATTTTTAAGTGGAAGAAGATAGGTCGGAGGTCGAATTCTTCCATGCAAATTAATGGTGTCCGCCGGTTTCAATTTGTATAAGTTTCCCCATTCTCATTCGTAAACAGCTTTATAATTTAGGTCTTTAACCCAATTTTGCAATCTTTATGGCTGATACAACAAGAAAGGGACCGCCACCCACCAGCGCTGTGAAACTCCACCCCCCCATTGACAACACAAGCGCTTCAATCTCCAAATAACGTCAAATGCCATCGCGTCTACTTGGTTTCATTATCGAATTGAACTGCTGGGGCTATCAGCCAATGAATTGGGTACATTTTTCATAGTTGGGGTGCTGTATACACACATAATGTCAATTCGATACAAACAATCCGCCCAAAATATCAGTTGTTGGAGTTGGGTTGCCATTGGGTGGTTAAATTTTGTCCTACCCATGGCCCACACAACGAATGAAAAAACAACATCAGTCGTCTTGATTAAATAAACCGCTCTCAATGAATACTCTTTCACCTCGGCGCGCATTGCATTATGAGAAAAAAAGAGTATCTGAGCACATGATTCCAGGTACACTAGTTTTACACCTGGCCACCCTCTACAACATACATTAATTTGTATCACTACCGATTTAGGGTATATGCAAAGCGGCACCACAGTATGTGGAAGAAGCGGAGTCAGCCATTGCTTCTATTGTTGGCTTGGTAATCTAGGTTTTCTTTGTGGTAGGCAGAAAACATGCGCGACGGTGAATTTCTAAAGATAGTAACGTTTGCATCTCTATCTATATAGACCATCTTGGTCTTCTTTCTATTATGTCAATGGCAACAGTAAGTCCTTACACCAAAAGTTCTTCAAGAAGTGCAGCTTCTGTCCATAAGAAGGTTGCAGTCAATGATTGCGATGTCATCACAGTGAAGACTCCAAAATGACAGCGTACAAGTTCACATAAATATCCATGGTATATTCCATGCGAATCTTTCCATAACTTTGGTCCAGCAGTTCAAGACGACGGGATTTTCCCTCGACGACACTAATATTCTGCAATACAAATGCAGGTATTATACCACATAGTCTACGCTAAGTCTTCATATTGGACAACAAACTGGAATCTTTTTTATAGTTCCAAAACTGAAGCTCTGTGGCGTAAGGGGGATTAGAGGATCATTAAGCTAACGGCCAGATTTTTCTATTTTCAATTATATGTTATTTAAGCGGTGTAAATGAAAAAATCTGAATGAAATAAAAAAGGGGGTCACCGACTTAGTTTTTTGAGGTATGACGGTTCAAAAATCGCATTTTTCGGACGAACAAAGTTTGTACAGAGCTCTATGGGAAAAATGAGAAAAAAGACTCCATTTTTTCCTCATAAAAAATAAACTTCTGACGGCAATGATTTTTTATTTTTTAAATTATGTTAAAGTCATATGCAAGATTTTAAGGCCGCTCAATAAAAAGAGGGGATCACCGACTTAGATTTCTAGAATCTGTCAAAATGACCAAAAATTACACCTTTTTTCATTTAGGGCTGGATAAACTGTTGCGGGGCAGCACTCCTTCGTCGTACCTACGAACCGAAACTAGCGCCAGGGGTATATGCATCAAAACCCGCTAAATAGTGAATATGATAGAATTACGTTATCGAGTTTATAATTTCTTACATAAGTGTTCTATCATCCTCACGCCAATAGAAGTATTTGTAAGTGGTATAAACGTCAGAATATAACACAATCACCCTTCAAAAGGTTTAGAAGAAGGTGGGAAAATATGTCAACTTCATGCACGAAACTCAACAATAACAACTCTACAATAGCCTATAAAAGAAGAGCTAAGAAGCCAAAAAAAACCAAACAACGTTTGTGCATCTCAAGCAGGCGAAAAACAAAGGCAAATACAGACTGTGCGCATTATTTGCGATCCGTTCAAATTCACCTTGCGACTCATGAGATTGGAAGTAGTTATTTTTGGGTCCTCTCGATAGTCCGGTAGGTTCAATGTTCCGAAGATTCGTTTTCCGACATGCGTTTTCAGATTTCGCTTTTTTGTAATCTTTAAAAGGTTGCTATTCCAAAAATAGGGTTCGCTTAATTGTGTCAATGACTCTGCACCAACCAAACTCCTTTCTTTCTGATATTATTTTTCACCATACACAGTCCAAAGCGTTACTACGGTCATCTGCTGCTTTAACCAACTCCACATTCCTAGACAAAGCGTGTGTTTTTGGTGACAGAGCTTTCCCAGTCGCTGGTCCAAAACTTTGGATAATTATTCCCATCCATATCAGAGAAGCCCATTCCATTTTTACTTTCAAAAAGCTCTTAAATCTTATTTGTTTTCTCGTGATTGCTTATTTTTTCTTGTTCCTATTTTCTCCTTGTGTATTTTCCTGCTTCGTCGGCAAGTAGTTTGTTATTGCTGTCTTGATTTTGCAGTTGATACGGGCGCATTAGCAGTATATTTATGTCATGATGTATGTTATTCGAATTGAAATGGTTCACTATTTCGATAATTGGAACGGGTTTCTATCCGAATTGTCAAAGGGTCCGCTTTTTTCTAATATGGTTTGATATAGTTTAAAGAACTATTCTGCTTTTTTCCAAACTAACGGGTTTCGCTATTTCGAAACCAGATAGGCCTATACACCGTGTTCTCTATTCCGAATTTCAAAGCGGTTCGCTATTCCCAGCTTTTTTAATGAAACCATTGATTTGAAGCAGAAGAACCATTCTTAATACGACCAGTTTTAGTTCAAGGGTTATAGGGTTAAATTGTTTGCCAACACAATTTGATTGTGCCCATACCACCAAAACAGAAACTTGGAGTCCTTTTGTGATCATTTTTGTTTTGTTTTATTGTTGTCTTTATTAAAATGGTGGAAATAAAAAGTGTTATATCTCTAATAAATACAGCAGTGCAATCCGTGCTTTATTCGTAATAATTAGTATCTATATCATTCATCATGTTCATTGCGGGGTCCTCTCGATATTCTAAGGTTTAATATTTCCGAAGGTTCGCTATTCATACCCGCAATTTTGTAGTGAAGATACTTTGTTAATTGGATGAATGGCTCTTAAAATTTGACGACCCTTGGTATGCGCGCCACCACGTGACGTTCATAACGAAATGTTTTTCATTCATTAAGGACATTACGTCATTTACATACAATATTAGATATTGCAATCACAAGCACATATTTTTCTTTGAATAGCAAGCAAGTGAATATACAAATGGGTCATATATGAGGCCTTTTTCCAAATTATTTGCCTCGGATATATCGACCCCCTTTCGGTACGCTAATTAGCAGGTGTCAAAGATCACAGCACCAAGAAATCAAATTCAAATGACAATTTTGTACCCCCCCCCCCATTTATCTCAAAAATATAAATAGTTTTTAACATAGTTTTGTTTCTTAAACAATAACTATGGCCAGGATCGGTGATCCTATTATAGCATTTTACCAAAATTATATTCTGTTTGCCATGCGCAACCGTTTCAAACTTTTTGCTGCTGGTGGCATACACAATCAATGGAAACCAAACACTAAAGGTTTTATACAAAATCCTCCCACAGGATCATAGTATGTACACTAACGCCCAATTTAAGTCAATAGGTCAAAAACCGTTTTTGAGATAATTGGGGGGGAACAGTTTTGCCACCTTCGAAAATAACAAAAAAAGAAACAATTATGTTAATTACTCAATTAAATTAATTAATTATTGCCATTTTTGTTTTTTTAATTTCTAAATCTAAATTTTATCATTCTATTACTCTACTATTTTTTTCAAATTAAAAACAAACTCTGTAAATGGTCACTTTACCCCAAAATTAATTGTATTTTTGTAATTCCTCCTACATATTAGCTGCTTGAAAACATGAAAACACAAAGGAATGTAGCTGCTTGCAAACAATACGAAATAAGAATCCGTCTTTCTGGTGTGTTGATGTTGACCCTCCGATCAACCATAACACTTGAACGAAATGTCCGATTTTCACAATAAAAAGTAAAATACTCCTGAAAGCTGTGAGAATTCAGAAATATTAGAACTACAATTTGAATACTCTCAAAGCAAACTGACTCCATGTCCCCCCTTAATATCTATCACTATCAAAATAGTCGCATGACATTTTTTTTTTTTTTTTAATTCTAATTATTGTCCTGATTATCGATTGTTATTGTTTAATATATTGAGCAGTATGTCCACAATTTATCTGAAAACCATCTCAAATAAGTTATCTCAGCCTCGTTTCGCAACTTAATGAAAATCGCAGGTGTCTCTCGACTCTGGAAGTAATCTAAAGGCGCGAGAAGAACTTTTTTTGGGGTTTTTCCCCCCCCCCCCCCGCCCTAGTAGCAAGAGGATTTCCATAGAAACCAAGTTGCTTCCATCAGACATGAGAAACCTTTCTTTCTCAAATAAAATTGAGATTTTTAATCACAAAAAAAATTGGAGGCTAATATAACACCTGACCCCGCCTCATAAACAAATAAACGTAAGAATTCCCTAAAATTCCGTTTGGAAATCCTGATGTATGCCCAAATCGAGCAGATCGTGTTCGACCCCCCGGTTTTGCCGCACTATTATCAATTTAAAAGCTCGCCACAATTTTATAGTTGACACGGAATCTTGCCATTATTGAGTCGATTGGTTTTGTCATTGACAGCAGACGACTAAAAAGAACAGGACCGCCAGGGTGCTGGAACTGCTGCAAGGCCGGAAAGGTCGGTCGTCGAGATGACGAATAAAGATAGATAAAAGTTTTAACGTAACCAGGTAAAATGAGTGTGACTTGCTCAGTCACTGAAATGCTGATCATTCATATGGACTCTCTGCCCTGGTCTATAGACTTTCACTTTTGCACGATGGTGATCTGGTGATGGTGATGCCATCCCCCATTATTCACACTTGTTCATGAGCACGTAAAATAAATAATCATGTTATCATAACATGATCAATCCCAAGAAATCGGCTAATGCTTAGATAGGCTAGGATGGTACTGGTTGCTCATGTATATTATGTCTGGAATCAAATTGAGATGATACGTGTCGTTAAAATGTTGTGCGTTGAACCGCGTATGCACAGCTGCAACTTGACCTAGTAACAAGCATGACAAGCCGTCCTTGTACCGTAAACACGTTTGCGCGATTGGCCAATTTTCAGCAAGGTCAATTGTACTTTTTTGTTGTCGTGCTAAGCTCGCGCAAACACTCACGCTGCGTCGGCGCAGGTTGACTCGTCTCAGCTTTGATTCAGACATAATAATTAATACTATGTCGCCGCCGTCACAATTCCTTTTCTGAAGTATGCTTCTACATACGCGCGAGATAGTTGCTGTGTGACGCGCAGCTATGTATTTCCTGTACTCGTTGTCATGGTTCTGTCTGGCGGAATGCTGGCGTAGTCATTGGCGTAGCCAGAAGGGGGGGGGGGCAAGGGGGGAATTTCCCCCCTTCAATGCCTGTGGGGACTCTTGCCCCCCCTGAAAAATTATTGATTTTAACATAGGCCTATACTATCAACAAATTTTAATATTGCTGCCCCCCTCAAAATATGTGTGCCCTCCCCTTTGCCCCCCCCCTAAAAAAAAAGCTGGCTACTCCACTGGTCGTATTCTTGGTGCAGAAAAAGGATTTGACGGAGATATAGTATGCATATGAATGTCGCTGGTACTGTAGTCCTCGGTCTAGGTAGCTCGTTCACATAGCGTTTGCAGCACGATGGTGAATGGATCATGATGTCACATGTTTCATGAAGCACAATATCATGCAATCATGAATCCCAAGAAATATGGCCTATGCTTAGCAATTAGATGGCTTAGGTAAGATGGTACTGGTTACTCCTGTAGTATGATGTACTGGTACCCTCCGTCTATGGTAACCGCTTGTTTGCATAGCGTTTGCACGTCGTCCGTAACCTTAAAAAAATGCAACCTCGGGCTAGTTCTAGCCTAGGCAAGGGAGCAAATTAATGAGAGTTTGCGACTAAATCAAATTTACTTGAAATGACAACACTTTAATACATGATTCAAATGGGGAAAATTGATTCTCATACTGGAAAAAAAATTGCTACGAGAATCCTTGTGAGAATTGATTCGTGCATTCTCGTCCCAATTTGCATCCCTTGCTAGGGGCGCTCAATTCAGGTGAAGGATAAGGGTAGACTGAGCTGAGAGAAGTGCTACGACTTTGTCAAAGTACCTACAAGCACTGACATAGTGACAAGATCATGAAGACATGAAGATCAGCATATGCAGGACTTTAGCATGCTAAGTTTAAGCGTGATTCAGGCTCCACAATAACCTAAGGCACCTAGGCATTGCCTTAGGTGCCCCTACCATTTGCCTTGGTTGCCCTAAAAACTTTGCGATTCTTTAACATGTAATGCCTTTGTGCCCTTTTAAAATTGGGCAAAATGGCCTTGCCCACCTTGATTCTTATTTTGGAGCCTGGTGCTTTAACTTAAGACGTTCACACTTTCACTGTCAGGCATAGGGGCAGAATCCAGGATTGAAAAATGTCAAAATTACTGGGGGCTGAAGCCTGAAACTTGTCCCAAAATGGGCCTGATTTTTGCAAAATTTTGGCAGAATACCGGGAGACAGCGCGCTGCCCCTCCTCCTCCTCCCTAGATCTGCGCCTGTATCATGCAGTGCAGTGCTTTGCATTGGTTGCCCCGAATTATAAAGGCGAATTGCAGTCTCTGCCAAGGATACTGCAATGCAGTACTGCACAACAATTGTTTAAAGGCACTATCAGTGTCAGTGCTTTGCTAAAAAAAAAATAAAAAATATAATCAAAACTTATATTTCTGCATGGCTGTACAAGTATGGGTCTCGCGTTGCCTCGACTCAAGCTTCATTTGGGTCTTGCAAACTGCACAAACGTGCAAATGGGGTGTTCAGATTGCGAACTGAAAACTGCAAAATTTTTACCCTTGAGACTAATTTGGTTCAAAATTAGGCTAAAAAGTACTTACAACATAACAGCTCAATGCAAAGCCTAACAGAGATTCCGCGCGCTATGTCATGTCCAACTTGACAAAAACACTATAGTCATGATGTACTACTAGTTCACATAGAACCCCCCTCAGCAAAAATTAAAACACAAAAAATTACGCGCCCTTTTTCATCCATAGAGTGTTACATTTAATGGATCCATCTAGACACATTTGTGGAAAGCTTACTTTCTAAAGCCCCATAAAGTCATTCTGAGTTTTTATTATTTGTTACTTTTTTTTCCTGGTTTTGAGATGAGGTGACTTAAATTTGTTTTTCATTGTAAGATGGAAATAAATGCGCCAAAGAATTTTCACGAAAGGTAGGGCCGTATAAAAAAGCCTGGTTTTGCTTCAAGTTATCAAAATTGATGTTTTCCAATGTTTCCAAATGCTATACCTGATAAAACGACAGTATTTGTGAAAATAATAAATTATTTTGGCAATCTTGACATTTTGACACAGTGTTATATATCCTAGTCTCCAAAAGCGATGCAGGCGGTTAACGAGAACTCAAAGGATGCCAATATTTTAAAGTGGAAAGATGAGGTCGGAGGTCGAATTCTTCCATGCAAAAATTATGGTGTCGCCGGTTTCAATTTGTAATAAAGTTTCCCCCATTCTCATTCTTAAACAGCTTTATAATTTAGGTCTTTAACCCAATTTTGCAATCTTTATGGCTTGAATACAACAAGAAAGGACCGCCACCACCTAGTGAGAAAAATCCAACAACCCATTGACAACACAAGCGCTTCAATCTCCAAATAACGTCAATATGCAGCGCGTACTACTTGGTTTCAATTATCGAATTGAACTTGCATGTGGCTATCAGCCAATGAAATTGGTTACATTTTTCATAGTTGGCAGTGGTGTTTCTAACCCACCCTTATTATTTTTAACCCACCTTTTTATGAAAACACCCTTTATATTGAAAAGTAATAACCCACCCTTTTTATAATTCATTGGAAATTCTGCAGCTGTCACGCCGTTGTTTCTTTTTACCACTTATATGTACATGTAGATAACCTACAGAGTAAGATAATTTCAAATTCTTTTTTGTCAATTAAATCCACTTTGGCAACAAAAATATTTGTATTAGGGGAACCTAACCTGTTCGATGTTATGACACTCTTTTTATTTTCAAATTGGGACGCATCATGGCAAACATGATTGCACAGATAGTAATTTGCATTTTATTATCAGAACCCACCCTTTTTATTTCTGACCCACCCTTTTTTCAAACCCACCCTTTATAGCAATAAAATCCAGCCTTCCACCCTTTTAACACTTTAGAATTTTTAAAACCCACCCTTTCTAAGCGTGGGTTACCAACAGTGTTTTTACAGCTCTTTAAGAATGGCTAATTATAACCCTATGAATGTTGAGTCTGGATTGTGTCTGGGTGGTTAAAGCAACAGGAGAAAACTGTAATTTTTTTCTCTGGCTTCAATGTCGAAATGGTCCACTTTGATTGACACATTCTGTGATAGGCTGTTTTATAATTGGCATGAGGAGACCATATTAAAAAAACGATGGCTTAAATTTTTTGGCTTACTGTATTTTGCAAAACGAAATGTCCATTGGTTTACACGGTTATTCCGTCATGCATAACGGAATAAAGTGTGTAATCCAATGGGCGTTTCGTTTCGCAAAATACAGTAAGCCCTTTAAACCTTAAG
>JAMKCH010046574.1:0-21963 GCA_023653785.1 Ophioderma brevispina
ATAACGAAGCATGATGTGGAAGTTTGAGAGATTTATCCAGCTGGCTTGGCGCGTTCATTTGAAAGCAAGTTTGAGCAAGTTGATGGCCATTTCAACATCGTTCGGATTTTTTTTTCAATTGGTCACACTCCATTTGCTTCAAAAGGTGGGTCTGCACATCCCCTATCCTCAAATTGAGCACAACTGTGCATCATGTCAAAGGATACATTGTTGCATTTAAAGTACAAATAAGTGATCCATGCTTGGGACCATCATCAAAGATATGACCAATAACAGGACCACACTGGTTCATAAACATGAGGTGTAATAATTAAGAAATGCCGACTGGACAGTCTACTATGGATAGTTTTCCCATGTTGTCTCTTTGAGGGCTTGAAAAATTGAAGAAAGAGAATTGCTAGTTTACTTACCTCATCCCAAAATGATCTGAAAGACACCAGATTTATTATACAATTTAATAAATTGCCTGAGTCTATCCTGATTGGTGGGAGAAATGTACCCAGAACTGCCATTTGACCTTGAAGACCAAAGTCTGTGGAGCAACTTCCAACAAATCAGTTGTCAGCATAAACAATTTCAACATGCATCAGGGAGAATTTTCTTTGCATTACATAACCAACCATACTCTATTATCATTGTGTGGGTGATATAGAATCTGAGCTATTCTTTCTCCATTTTTTAACTCATTGTTATTTTTCTACATGTGCTTGTATCTTCAGATATTGACGAATGTCTAAGTTCACCATGTCAAAATGGTGGCATATGCACCAACGAGGTGAAACAGTATAAATGCATCTGTAAGGCAGGCTATGGAGGCACAAATTGTGAAGGTAAGTTAAACAAATAATAGTAAGCAGCAGGAGTAGTAATTGTCAATGGTGGTCAGCAAAAAATGAAGGAATCCTATACTCTGGGCCATAATTTCTTGGACATTTTCTTCCACTTTTATTCGTCTCTTCCCTTCCTTTTGAAACAACACACAGCATTGCTGTTGCGTGTACTTGCGTCTACGGCAAAAAGAGGTGCCCGTTTGACCGGGGAAGCAGGAGTACTTCTAAACGTCCAAGAAATTATGAGCCAGAGTATAATCAAGGAAAAAAATCTTGTGCATCTTTTCAGTTGGTTTAAAATAGCTGAAGGTCATCCTGGGGTAAAACCTTTAGAAAGTTCAGATTCTGTTCAAAATGGCCTTAAATTAAGTGGTTGATTTAATCTTTTGATCACAGCACATTATGTATCTGGAAGTTTTAGTTGCTATCACTACAACAGGTTATAAACAATAGGGGATTTGTATTGTCCCCCATGCTTATTGAAAAGTAGGTGGGTTGACCTGAATCTGAATGGCCTCTGTGACCCTCAGCTTGGTTTCCTATCCAAAAATTCTAACTTTGTCAAGAGTGATGTGGTGACCTTGTGATTGAATGTGGATATGTTGGGAAACTTCTGAGGTTGAAGTAGGATGTCTATGTTCTAGAAATCTAGTTTTAAGAGACTGTTCCTTCTCCCCGTGTAAAATTTCTTGCACTGCCCTCTAGTGTCATTAGTACCCAAGGTCGGACTTTTGCGGGAATCGGGTCATTTTGCTGACGATGGTTACAGTAATAGTAACTGAAAACAGGTATGCAATCATGTTTTAAACAGTTGATTAAACACTCTGGGTCAAAAATATTTCACTTTTTTTTAAATTTCCAATTCCAAAGCTATAAAAGCACGGAAATTAATTCCTTGCAACAATTTCTTGCTCTTCAGTACTATATCTTATTAACAAGAGTGTATGTATTTTTCTCATCTTTCTTTAGATGAAAACGATTTAGGAAACTTGCCAGGTAAAGGCAACGTGACTGCACCAATCACAATCGAGCCTTGGTGGATAGGCGTGATTGCGGCACTAATCGTACTAATCATCATCTTCCTCATCGTACTCTGCTGCACGTATCGCAAGAGCAAGAAAGCCCGCACACCACTGATGGATGAGAAACAGAAGTTAAAGGAACAGTTTGGAGACATGTGAAATTAGTGAAGGGGGTGGGTGGGAGAGGTTTATATTAAGTGTATTGATTTGAAATCCAGAAGAGTATTACGGTGAAATAGAAGAATGCTTTTTTAAAGTGAGTCTATTTCGTACCATCGCAATATGCTTTTAAATACAATTAGTTACTTACACAAAAGCCGTTGAATTTCTGAATAAGCAATGCAATAATTTGGTTAAAGTGTTTTTATTTTTACAACATGAAAATTTGGTCAGGTGTGGAAAAAAATTGTAAGTGTGTGTATTTTTTTTTAAATTTTGGCAAATATATTTTTATGCTCTATTATACTACACATTTTCAAACAAATGTTTTGATTGCTTCAAACAAAGAATAGGTCCAATAAAGCTTGAAAAGTTTGTCTCAAGAAAAATTAAAAACCCTAAGCTAATTAAAATATATATATTTATTAAATTGGCCAATGCAAAATGCAGAATTTCTCTTTTTATAGTGCATTTTGGCCCACTTTTTAGGGTTTTGCTTTTCAGGCAATTTTCATATTTTTTCAAAGAAGCAGAAAAAAGTAAGATCAAAATCCAGAAAAAAAAATTGCTAAAATTTCCAATGCTTCTTAGACAAACTTTGTTGTGCACCTTATTCAGAGTAGAATGTGTTGTTAATATTACATATGATATAAAAGTGTAGTAGTTGTACAGTATGACAGAGAAAGTAAAGTTTTTTTTTAAATAGATGATTTGTGATCATGAGTAACTTATTATTGGAGGTGCTAATAAGAAAGATTAATCTGAGTGGCACTGATTTGTACATTATATTCCTTCCTCTGTGTCATTCGGTGGGTCAAGGAAGCAAAATTAAAAGTATTGTTTTTAAACCTGTTTAGAGTGATAAAACTGCCATATGAGATATGATCAGTGCTAAAAGGCAGGAATTAAAGACACTATCAGTGATCCACCCAAAAGTGTAGAAATATTTCAAAATTTGCAAGAGTAGTTGAAAAGTGAAGGAAGTCTGTAGATTTTGCATAAGTTATTTTTTTTTTCCAAATGAAAAATGACAGAAAGGAAGAAAACAGTAGTTTTTAAGACATGAATCTCCACTCAATTTACATGTTGTAGTAAGTGTCCGTACGGACAGTAATTCACCCTTTGTACGGTCCGCCATTTGCAGGTAGAGCCTCCAATTAACATTAGAATTAATGAGGATGTACATAACAATGCATAAATTTCTTGCACGGTCATTGGTTTTGTTTGGAGAGAATCGAACCTGATTGAACTGTTATGTAATACTCTCATTGTGTCAGCTTGAGGCTCTCCCTGGAAATGGCGAAAGTGTGCAGAGCAAATGACTAAAATATTCAATTTTGTCTTTATTAGGTTGCTTTCAGTCTTATCACTTGAAGGGCATGTTAGGATAGCTATACTTGTTACAGACATGCAAAACTCATTTTTTTTTTAAATTTTCTGATTCGGCAAATCACTGATAGTGCCTTTAATTGGCTTTGGTTGAGTCATGCATGTATGTTATTCCTGCTTTACTTTTGCACCTTCGGGCACCATACACACATTGTCCCTGTTGCACTATTTGGTGAAAACACTATTCCTTATCAATAATTCATAACACTTAGTTTGAGACATGGAATATAATTAGATAATAACCAATATGTCAATACATGGTGCATAAGTTAATGAGCGTAAGCAGTACTTGCGTACTTGGATTGATTCATGTCATGGGTGGGTTTGTGCGATTTTAATTAGAAACATCACTGCAATAAGTTCTATAGTTTATTCATATTTTTAATAAAAAATATGTGCTGTAATAAAATTTAAAAATGACTGTAATGCTTGTGTATTTTAGCTTTCTGTGTATTGGCAAAAAGAAATGCATTTACTTCAATTTGACAAGACTCATAATGACATGGGCACCTGCAGAGTTTACATTACTTGCTGTCAAACTAAGCATGCGGTCACTGATTTTTGCCAATCCATGGGAAGCTATACTCTGTAAACCTAGAAGTACAAAGTAAATTAATCGATGTGCTGCGCAGCATTATCGCGCCTTACTATCAAACGCGCTTAGGCGCAGTCTAAATCCATGAAATCGCGCGCGATTTAAGACACAGCGCATGATGTACGAACAAAACAAATCTCTTACACTGATACACAAATAACTGGTCATATAAGTCGACATACCAGCATTCCTTGTGAGGCTTGTGTGGGAGTTTATTGATTACTGGTACTTCTAGGTTACAGGAGTATAGAAAGTGTAGCATAACCCATAAGGAGCCCTGCCTAATTGGTACATGATCAATGTTTAAATGGGGCATAATTATATTATTACCCCTTTGTACCTTCTCTATATCATGTGCGTTTAAAGCGTGTGATACAGAGAGAGTGGGGGCAAAGGGTATAACTATAATTATGCCCTAATGGGAAACTAGTCCAACCTGCTTTTTCTTGGTGTGGAAAAAGTAGTATCAGAAAATGGCCAAATTTAATCAATCATTGTACTTGAATGTCAAGTGTAAAGCCACTGTTAGAAATGTACTACACCTTTAAATATTTGTAATAATTTAAGTTGATGGAAGTATTTTTGTAAGTACCTCTTGAACTTCCTGTTTGTATATGGCTGTTGAATTTTACTTCATTTGTGGGTTCACCATTTCAAAGTTATGAGGCAATTGATGCATGAAATTGCTTGTTTTAATGATAGAAATGCTGCCTAATGTGACAATGTTGGGTGGGTGGTTGTGTGTGTGATTGTGTGTGGGTATGTGTGTGCATTTGTAAATGAAATTAGCAACATGAGGATGTGTCAAGCAAATTTTTTAGAGGAGATACGTCAGTGTATGCTGGGCAAAATAGGGGAGACTAATACTTTGATTGTTGCACGCCTAGATTTGCATTGTAACAAACGATGTGAGATACTTCATAGGCTTTACTTTGATTTAAATTTAATGATAGCGGTCAAGGGGTTGTCAGAAGACAAACTCCAAGTAAAAACTAAATTAAAACAGTACTGATTGAATCACTTTAATTGGGCTTTTAAGTTAAAAAGTAATGTGACAGGATTTTACTGATATTGTTGAAGGGAGTCATGCATGCTACTTTTGTGTGTTTGAAATGAGAGTGTGCACAGGTGTTTAAAATATTGGGCCAATTCTATACTTTCAGGTGGATAGTGATGAACAAGGTAAATGAGCTGCGCTTGGTGGCACTACTTACAATGAATCTACCGTCTATAAATACAATATGTTCACCCCGCATGGAAAAAAAAATAGTTGAAAATTGGGTAATTGAAATGTATACTACTTAGTTTCCAGGTAGGGACAGGATGAATTTTATTAATCCTTTCCTGGAGGCTGGGCCAGTGCATACAAGTTTGAAATAAAGGGTGCTCTGCCCACTGATTTCTATACAATGGATTGGAAACGTGCTTTAGTTAATTGAGCACTGACGGCCATATGGTCAGACCAAAAATGAGCCCAAAGATGGTGGTTAAGAGCTCCTGGTTCATTTATACAAAATTTGTCACAATTGAAATGTGGATAAGCAAAATAACAAGACTACAGAATCAAGCCAATTCAGTGAGATCATTGTATTGCGCATATGGGATGGCATGTCTCTAAATCGTGCACCAGGGATACAATTTATGTTATGTTTTTAAACAGGTGTCTCTGGAAGGCTATTGTGTTCGGTAGCACCAAGATGTCGCCCGTTGACTCCATTCACTAATATTACGATTTAATGTTGTGTAGCCATCCATGTCTGAGATCAGTGGCTCTGCCAAATTTGAACTGGCAACCTCTGTATTACTGGCTTGGTACTCTAAACAATTGAGTCAAACAAAGCCAAGGTGTGGTTGGTAGAAGAGTGGCGGGATTAAATCTATTGTTGGGGGGGACCTGGAAAAGTGCTGACTTGATTCAGATCAACATTGTCTTTGCAGAGAGGAGGGTTTTCCCCCTAAATTGGATTAAATGTACCAACCTTTTTTCCTGCTGGGATTGTAGATTCTCACCCCACACGCATTGAATGCAAGGCCGCAGCTCTGATTGTTTACGATGGTAGCTTTTTTGTATTAAGACAGCAAATTCCCGATTAACTTCAAGAGACAGCAATATACCTGTAAATCAACCGTAGATCAGTGTGGGTTTGAACGTTATTCAAAGTTAGGTACCTAGATGTGGGCTTGTCAACACACCCTCCTATGATCATAAATTGAGTACATACTTGTGGAGATAGCCATTGCAGCTTCGAAAACACTCAAGGTGAATAAGCGGGTATTCATCTTATTGTTGCCATTGGCTAATTATGCTCTTGCATACCAGTTTAAACAACAAAACCTGTTTTAAGTCATTCCTACTTGTAAATGTATTGTATCCAAAAGACATGGAAATTACAGAAATTTCCACACGTGTGGTCAGTGGATTGAGTGCTCGCCCCGCATTCCAAAAGGTCGGGGGTTCGAGTCACTGCAGCCAAAACGTGTTGTTGCCATGAGTAAGGCACTTTACCTCAATTACTCCTCTCCACTCAGGTGTATAAATGGGCCCCAGACATTATTCAATGCTGGAAAAGAAAGGGACAGACTCTCTGTGCAGGAGGAGTGGCGAAAACCCCACACAGCAAAAATAATACGGGAGTCTGGCCCAAACGTAAGGAAAGAAAGATGGGCAATCCGCGCACGAGCTGCCGTGCACGACGACTTTACTTTTACTTTTTAAATTACAGAAATTTAATCTCCCTCTTTTTAATCTGGGACATACTCTGAAGAGTAGTAAAGTATTATTTCCCAGATTAGAATCCGTATTTTGATAATTACCCAATTTTTATTTTTAATTTTTAATCTTTAAAACAACTAGTGGCAGCAAAAAAAATGTTTTTTTGGGAGTGATTATGTAAAATGGTTGTTTTGTACAGGGATTCATTTTTATTTTATAAAAATTTTAAAAGTTATTTTCTTCGTTTTAATACGTTATTCATCTACAGGACTGTCCCAAAAACAAAAATATACAATCAACGATATTTTGGCAAAATTAAGTTCATCTCAAATGCAGTTTTTAACATATTCTTTTAGGAGTGTTCCAGCTTTCATGAGATTTTTAGTTGGTGTTAATTGGGGGGTTCTGGTTCAGAAGTTATGGCTAATTATATGAGACAGTTGAAAAACCTGTTGGGCCCGTTTCGGCTATCCTGATATCCCAAACCCCCAAAGTTGGCATGGAAAATCACCTTCAAGACATTCTTTATTGAAATATTCAAATAAAAAGTAGGTTAAAGTGCTTTGTTCTTGTTGGATATAACATAATTTATAAACTTTATAATGCGGCAAATTGATAATAAATACATTGGAGCATTAGAAATGCAATTCCAAAAAGTCTTGTTGTGTCTCAGCTTCTCCAGGTTTCGCAGAAGGTAGACACTATAAATAACGCCCTTGTTGAAAGTGAAAACCGAGACTCTTTTGAACACAACCATCCTTCCTTTATGGATCTTTGTTGAACACTGCTTTCGTCATCATATCCTCACTGGCATCTTGGAGGCAGTGGGGAATAGGGGAAGGGTAAGTTGTCCCTCCCTACCAGATTTAGAGCGTTGTCCACACCATTGTCCCTTTCAACAGACTTGAAGGTGTTTACATTAGTTTCAGCCAGTCAAAGGCCCCAAATCTCCATGAATTTATGGATTCTTGTCCCCCTGAGAGTGAGTCCCTCATTTCACCCACAAACATAATAATTTTCTGGTGTGCTTTCACTGAAATTTAATATATTGATTAGTTCAATGCATGGTTAAACTCATTCACTTTGATATGTGAACAAATATTCTTTTGTTGACAAAGGGTTTAAACCAACAATGATTTGCTACACGCCTGATACCTTTAGTTTTCTGAACCTTCAGGTGAAACTGGCCCAAGGTGGTATTTTATCCTTGGTGTTCACACTGGACAATATCTCCACTTAGGGTCCATCAGAATTGGATGGAATAAAGCAAGGATTTAGCTTGGCTTGTCTAACAAATAAATAAAAATATCTGCAAACTGCACAGTTTATATTTTTTATAATTTTTAGTTTGATTGTATAGTTTTATTGGAACAGTCTGTATATGATGAATGATTCCTATGTATTATGACATTCTTGTACTTGTATGCAAAAATATTGTAATCTAAACCAAAGTTGTCGATTGTTATAATTTCAAATGTGATGTATTTATGCTTTAGTTTGAATTGTCTTTCTTTGTTTATTTTGTATTTAAGGAGTATCAATATAGTTATTGTGAGGTTTTTGAACTGGGACACCATTACAAGTGAAATTTTGCAAGATTTTGTAAAAGAAAAATAAGTAATGCTACTAACGTTCTTTCAGACACATTATTAGTATAGGAACTATTGACTGCTCTGTGGGTTAAGGTGGGTCCCATAGATCAAGTTTGTATGATAGGGCTTAAAATCATTCTTCTCAATACATGTTGAATTGAGAAAACAAATGAATACAATTTAGGTTGTGTCTTTGCATAAAATGAAAATAGGTTGTAGGTTAGCCAGAAAAGAATTAAAAATGTAAAAAATATAAAAAAACATGTAGTGATTCTGACAAATATGGGGACCTGAAACCTTCAGTATTTTATTGACCAAGGCAGAAAAATATTAGTTTGCATTTGTTTGTTTTATCGTTGGCATTAATTTACAATGATTTTTTAGACCTATTTAGGAATATTGGATCTACATGGGATCCACCTTAATAGATTCTGCCAAACCCAAGCTGGGGTGGTTAGATGAATTTTGACGCTGTGTGTGAGAATCGGTCTTCTTGCTTCCAAAAACAAAAATTTTGCAGGAAGGAATCTTGCCAGTGGCTACTGTGTTACGTTATTAACGTGTAGAGAATTCAACATCGGTTCACGGGCCAAATCGGGTTTACGAGGATTTATTCTTGGATTCTCGCCAAAAATCTAAGCCCCGGCCCAGTAATGGTGAGAATCTTCTTGGTACAGATGGGGACTGTAACCCACTTATCGTGGCGTTATTGAGCCTCGGTGGCCAGAAGTGATGAACTGCTCGGTTAGCGGGTAACCAAGATTGTAAAAAGATGATACTATGTTTTTTTTCCTAATTAATGTTACACAGTTTAATTAACTTGAAATACCTATATGCAAGTGTATAAAAGCTTTGTTAAAGAGACAGAAATATAATATACAGTAAGAGTATTGTGTATTAGGACCAAATTTTTATTTTAAAGGTGTTTTTTTAATGTTTTTACTTTTTTTTACCAAACATTTTTGGTTCATTCAAACATTTGCCTCCCTGCAACGCCCAATGTAAATGTGAGTACTCCATTATGACTAGAGGAGGAGGTATTAGTATTTAACGACACATCAACAATATTGTGTCACATGTTAGTGTCACAAAGATAGCTTAATTTGGTAATTCACTTTAGTCATACCCACACGTTGGGGAAGAAAGCCAGGTTTAGAAGCAGGAGGGAAACCGGATCGTACCCAGAAGAAAACCTGCGAGGCCGAGTATGACTGGAAACAAATGGCACATGAAATCGCAGGCCTGACCACGGGCTGAACCCCGGACCATCAGTGGTGCGAAGCGGGGGAAGACCCACTGCGCTAACACCCCCCTATTGCTAGAGGCTGGGTAATAAGGTCTAGGGAAAGACTCAAAAACATAATTAGGAGGATTTTGAATAAGTTAGTCAGGGGGATGCTTCTTCACCCAGTTCATAGGTGCTATCGATACCCATTCGGTCACAGTGCTTGCCAGGTGCCTGGCCCATGGGTTGTTCACAGATTTTGAATCCAAAGTCATTCAGGGTAAAAAAAGGGGCAGTTTCACTAACCACTCTTTATACTTCAAAATGATTCTGTATTGCTAAGGGTGGCCTAATCACAACCAGACAGCCAGGTGTACTCTGAAGTCACTGCGTGTAGTGCCAAAAATGGAGTTTGGGGTTGTAGATGGTGACTTTACTAAACAATGTCAAGGGTGGCACTTAAGAGCATAGGGGGTCCACTCTCGATTGAAAATGTTCTACACATCAGTGATGCAAAAAACATTGAAAAAGCTTTAGGGTTGGGATTGACAGATGGTGGTCATCAAGTGAATTTGGGGGAGGGCTACTGAATGTTCCAGCTCAGGTGTGCACTGGACATCACTATTGTCAACAGAGGTAGCACTTTTGCTACAAAAGAATGCCCCACCTAGAGGCTAATTTTTGAAAGGCATCATTACCCCAGCCTTGAGTAGCCAAGTAGGAGGGTTGTTTCTGCTAACTATCTTACAATACCATTAGCTAAGGTATTTCACTGTGCAGAGGGTAATACTTGAGCGAAATGTGGAACAAACAATGCCCACCTAAAACAGCTAACTTATTGTAATACACTGTATTTGCATGAAAATCTTATTAATTATAGGTTAAAACTGTATATTACTAGTTGAGAGAGAAATTAGACAATAAATGCATGTGCATTGAGATGTTGTGTCTAATGCATACAAAGCGTGGATTGCATTTGGACAAGGATCAACATTCATTGCAAGTGCCTTGTCTAATTTTTTGAGCAACAAGTAATAAAATTTCTTTATACCTAATCAATACACATTAGAAAACCATGCAATTCCTCCATATTTATAACAAAATTGTCCACTAAAATTGTCAGGAAGTACGAAAGATAAAAATGCATCCACCTCCCAGAAAAAGAATCGGTCTTATGCAATGCGTACATGTTCAGAAACATTTCATGCAGTACGCAAAGTGCATGGAGACACTGTTGATGCACTCTTAAATATTTTTTCTCACCTTTATCTGATGGGCTGGTACATGGAGGAGTGTATTAATTCATGGTAATACACAGCCTTCATGTACCAATGTTTCGGTAGAGGTTTCATGCAGAAGGTCCCAAGTATTGAATTTGATTCCGTCATGTGCAACATCATACAGTGCATGACAGAATCAATTGCAATATCTTATTTGCATATTTGGGACTTCTGTATGAAATATCTACTTTCATCCTTTTTATAATTGGTAAGATATTCCAACAAAAGCATTGATTTCTGTAAATAAATATACATAATAGTGCAAAGATTTTGTACCTCATTGAAAAAAAATATGATGAAAAAAAATAAAAAAAATAAAAATATTGCATTTTTATGTTTTTATTCATGAGGTGCATTTGATGTCTTAAATGTTTATCTGTATGTAATGGGATAGTTTGTATATTGTTGAAACAATGATGTCAGTCCTTGTGTGTTTTTTATTCATCAAATAAAATATTTTATTATGGTAATTTTATTGACTCCAGATGTTGAATGTATAGTTGACAATCCAGCAAATTAATATCAGCAGTAGCTATCTGCTATTATTTTAACCGTTTCCTGGACCTTTTGGCTACAATCTAGGCCCTATTTCTTCAGTGGTTCATTGTTTTAGCACAGTGAAGGTGAACCATTTCTCAAAGCTAGCAATTCCGGCCCAGAGCCTGCCTGGATTTGTAACATAAGGTCCTCGCCTTGTGTTTTTCATGAAACGCAACTGGTCTGCCCACACATTTTGCCAACGGGATGTCAGTTAAATTGCCTAATTGTTATCGCTAAAGTCCTTGTGTGCGAGGCCCAGGCAAATTCCCTATCACGGCCGCCGTAAAGGGTTAAATTGGGATACATTGAAACATTTAAAATTCCATGTTGTACATGTTTTACAATTGTTAAAGTATCTTCCACATTTTCCCTAATTTTCTAAAGAGTGTGCAATTTTTAATTTTTTTAAGGTCTTTCAAGAGATTTTTTGTTAAACTGATCAAAAAAAAAGAATGAACATTTGGCCGCTAATCTAAAAATGAAAAAAAACATTCAGCGTAGTGCTAGCTCTTTTGACAAAATGCATCGTGCTTATCTTTGTGAGCTACCGGAGCCGAGACACTTTCCTACCTTCTCACTACACCTCCCTCTCCACCCCGCTCACCAGCACTTTTCTTCCCAAGGTTTACCCTCAGATCCTTACTCTCAAAGCCTTCCTTTTTCCAAACTTCTCCCTCAGTCCCTCACAATTGCAAAAATCAATGCGAAAGTAATCAGAGCCTGATGCACACCCACCTTCACTCAACTTCCTCAGACAAATCTGACACCACTCTAACTCTGGTCTTTGCTCCTTCATACACCTCATCACTGCTCAACCACTAACTTCTGGTCTCTCTCTTCCTCCATCGCCCCTCCATCACTTTCCTCAGTACCCTATCAAATGCTTTCTCCAAGTCTACAAAACCCATATACAACTTCTCCCCTTTAGCTCGTATTCCTCTTGCACCTCCTCAAAATAACCCTGCATCTATCGTTCCCCCTTCCTGGCATAAACCCAATTGCATCTCATCCACTTCCACTATCTTCCAATCCTAATTATCTAGAACCGTCTCCAATCCACATTTTTGTATATAGGTGTGTATAAATAGCTTGTGACTGGCTTGTGTTAGACACAAATAAACAGTACATGGTATACCTTTTCAACATTGCATTGATTCATTAAAAAAATTCTGCCCATGTACATCTTTGTCTAGATCCCTCCCTCCTCAGGGTGTTTACAGAATATTCTCAAAACCTTTTGTATTTTAAGATGTGTTTATAAATGGCTGTGCTCCCCCCCCGGATTAGATTACGTATCTTGTCCAGAGAGACAAACACTTGACGTAGGCTGTGTTGGAACCACCCCCAAGTTCATAGCAGACTGGGATCACTGATCCCTCTGTTCAGACCCGACACACACCCTGGGTTCGTCCGCTAAACTTGAATCGTAGTATCACGTAACTTCTTTGTTTAAGCTGCTTGTTTACTAATTTCTACCAGTTGTAACTTACGTGCGTTCGCGAACAATGGACTGTAGAACAGGTCGTAGGAAACCTTTTTCGCATAAAGTTCTTTTGTTAGGATCATTATTACGTGGTCTTTTATATTGTGGGTGCATTTTTCTTCGGGTCCATATTTAGACAGGTCGGTGTTGATTGCCGTTCTAGGAATATCGATTAATGGATCTTAGAAGCAAGACGTGTGGTTTGGGGTTAGTCCGACTTATAGAAAACTGTTCAGTACTGCTCGGACTATACCCTCTTCGCATATTAAATGTCCTCTGGTTGATTAGAAACCCGCGTTAAATTGGCTTGTTATTATTAGCCTGCGTACTAGCTGTAACTTTCGATCCCTACACTGTTAACAAATTTCTTTCCCTTAACATTAAGAAAACCGAGTTTTCTTTCCGTAATTTACGAAAAAATCTCGTTTAGAAAACAATAAAACATAAAAAACAAAAAACATAAAAAATAGCTAAAAATGTTTAATTTTAAAAAACTGAAATATTTCAAAAAAATTCTGCGCAGCACTATTTGCCGGACTTTTTGTTTTTTTGGTTTCTTACATTTTCAATTACGGAAACAACTTCTGTTAAAAATACATATTTTTATTTTCTATCCCATAATCTGCGACCATTTCTGGCATTAAATCGCGTCAAAGGTTTCCGATTAACAATTGACCTCAAAACACATTTACCTGTTAAATTACCTAAAAATGACTGGAAATTATGCTGCCCAGAGAAATTTCCTTCCCCGTAAATTTACGGCATTTGTTTTTAAATGTGTAGGTATTAGATAGGCCTACACAACCAGCACAAGAAAATGGCTTCAGAACCCAAGAGGGCCCGCTTATTTTTTCACTTCCTCATTTGAGTCATTCTTATAAAGGTTGGAAAGACCGGACAAATATTTTATTTCAACAATTGAAAATATAGGCCTATATCCAACAACAACAAAATACAAAATGACAACTGAAATATTAGAGCAAGATATGCCCTGCAGCCCCCGGAAAGGTGAACCTCGTTAGCAGTTGTAAGACATCAGACTTATGCATCTTATTTTTGTACAGAACGTTCGAAAACTCGGAACGAGTATAGATGACGAATAAATTGTTACCCTTCTTTAAGGTTGACTCAATATTTTGAAATGTTTAATTTTGTTGTGTATTAATTATCATCTAAAGTACTCTCAATTCCACCTACAACGATTGAGATGAAACGCTGGTGATGTAGCTCATACTTTATATATTGTTGTATAACCGTACCGAGGCATGGATAGGCCTACTGTATAACCAAAATCCCGGATAGGGAAATTTTATTACATATGGAGATTTTCTAATAATGACAGCCCCAAGCCGAGGGACGCTACAAAAAATCTCTATTTTGAGCTTAGCATTTCACTAACAGTGTTACTATGCATCGGACAAGCATTTTTTGTACATGGAAATTCGTTGTTGAAATTTAGGATGCCATCTCTTCGTTGGAATAATCTCTAAGTGTCAGCCTTTAAAGTGACACTCAGATTTAGAGGTGATTCATATCTGCATACCTCTTTCTTTTCATTTCTTTTTAAACCCGTTTCTTTCTTTCTGTCTCTCGTTTCCCTCCCTTTCTTTCTTTCTCTTCTTTTCTTTTTTTTGTTTTCTTTCTTCTTTCCACCTTTCCTTGCATTATTTTTTATGTGCGTGACATGGAATAAGAGTGGGCCAATCTGCCTGTGGATAGTAATCAGACAAAGGCGTAACACAACCATAGGGATTATTTTGATTATTAACTTAAACAGCAAGCTTGAATTCTGTTTTATGTTAACCATTACAGTATAACACAAAGGCCATGCACCGATTTCGCCCTTAAATTGCGGCAATCTCCAATTGATAATTCAGCCAATCTGACTGTATATGAATAGTTGACATATCATCTGAAAGAAGAGATCTCGGCGAGGTGCTCCATTATATATATCTTATTATAGGCGTCAATAGACTGCCTTCTCCCTTCATTTTCTGGACTAATAAATGCTGTTTACCATGATGAGTTGCCTATACAAGATGGATGGATTGGTGGTAACGCAGACCGATTGTTCACTTCTCCACACGCTACGAGTGTGCTAACTTTACTCATCGACCACACGTAGTTGTTACAATAATCGTAAAACTAGGCTCTACATCGTTAGGACACATGCACGTAGCCCTACAGTCCAAGTTTCATCCACCGAACCGCGTTAAAAACTCTTAGTGTAACTTACGCGTGCAATTAGGGCTACGTTAGTCATTAGACTGCTTTCCCGAACGAATCCCCCGAATACTCCATAGGACCCCACCCCATCCCTAAAAGGGCCATGGTTCCGATCACTAATAGTCTCGTCCCAAACCGCCGATTTTACTGGAAGAGGTCATAGATTTTGGTCTCTGAATAGACAAACCAACTATTCTCATTTCCCATGTGAAATCTTAAGGTAAAGTGTTTGGTTTGGACGTTGAAGTGAAAGTGTGCCCCATTTTGGTGAACCAATATTAATTTTATTTACACAGGTACTCTATGACTTATAAAATTGCGTTTTTAGCTCCTCACATCAAAACGGATCGACATATCAGGCGCAAAACAGTTTTTATGGATGCGTTTTGGTGTAGAGGCCCCTTTTAAACGACCAGATGAAAACTTTTATATACTTATATCGGGTCATGCCCCTATAGTAAGTATTTCTGACAACCTTTGTGACTGAACATGCAATTTTTGTGCATGCAACATTTTTGCTATTACAATGACTTCAGATGAACCCCTAGAATGAGAGATGGATGGACTATAACACCACAATTGCACTTGGCGTTTTCACAACGTCGTCTCTTAATGATCCTTGACATGTTGGTCTATAGTAATTTGGGTCAAAAGTGGTTCATCTAGGGGTCAAGTTAGCCCAACAATATTCTGTGAATATACGAGCCTGAAAGCTGACAACCAAAAAATTGTGTCTGAGATACAAAATTGACATTAATTTCAACAGTGAAAAGTATTACCAGCAGACAAGCACACTATAACAAATACAATGCATAGTATAATAGAGTAAGACAAAAGGATTTAATAAAATTGCCTAATCCTCCCTATTCTAAAATTTACCTCCAAACAATTGCAACATATACACAGGTACTCTGAATATACAAAATGTAACATTACCTTGCAGAATTACACCAAAAACTACAAATATTAGTTGCTACTTAATAGTTGAATCAACATCATAATTTGTGGATGTGCATCTTGGGAAACACCCGCCACATGTGGCAACAGGACAGTTTTGAAAAAATAAAGGAAATATACCTTAAAATCTGTTATGTTGTCTTTATTTTTGTCTCAGATGTATAAGCATACTTTTGATATGTGTATCACAGAAGGGAAGAAGTAAAAAGTATATGGAACTTTATATTTCCCAAACTTTGCAAGGGATAGTCAAGACTCAAAATATAAATTGTTCACCATGTGGCCGGTTTCCCAGCTTTCGCATCACATTTTGTCCTTTGAGAACACAATTTGGGATGATTTTAAACCAAACAAGCACTACATTATAACTCTTGTCTTTGCTTCTTCATACAAACTCATCACTGCTCTAACCACTACTTCTGGTATCTCTCTCTTCCTCATCACCCACTCCATCACTTTCCTCAGTACCCTACCAAATGCCTTCTCCAAGTCTACAAAAACACATATACAACTTCTCCCCTTTAGCTCGATATTCCTCTTGCAACCTCCTCAAAATAACCCTGCATCTATCGTTCCCTTCCCTGGCATAAACCCAAATTGCCTCTCATCCACTTCCACTATCTTCCAAATCCTATTCTCTAGAACCTTCTCCACAATTTTTGTATATAGGTTGTATAAACAATAGCTTGCTGGAATGCTTAGACAAATACAGTAACATGGTATACTTTTCAACAGCATTTGATTCATTTAAAAAAAATTGCCCCTATGTAATCTTTGTCTAGATCCCTCCCTCTCAGGCTGTTTACAGAATATTACTCAAACCTTTTGTATTTTAAATGTTTTATAAATGGCTGCTAGCTCCCGGATTAAGATTACGTATCTTGTCCAGAGAGACAAACACTTGACTAGCTGGGTTGGAACCCACAATTTATAGCAGACTCGGGATCATGAGTCCTCTGTCAGACCACACACACCTGAATACTCCATATGACCCACCCCTCCCTAAAAGGGCCATGGTCCGATCACTAATAGTCTCGTGCCCAGAACCCCAGATTTTACTGGAAGAGGTCAAAATTTTGGTATCTGAAGAAACCAACTATTCTCATTTACCATGTGAAATCTTAAGGGTAAATGTTTGGTTTGGAAGTTATGAGTGAAAGTGTGCCCCATTTTGGTGGACCAATATTAATTTTACACAGTACTCTATGGAGCTTATAAAATTGCGTTTTTAGCTCTCACATCAAAACGGATCGAAATATCGGCGCAAAACGTTATGGATGCAGTTTTGGGGTAGAGGCCCTTTTACCAAGATGAAAACTTTATATACTTATATCGGGTCATCCCTTTTAAGAATTATTCTGAGCAACTTTGGTGAACATGCAATTTTTGTGCATGCAACATTTTTGCTATTACACAATGACTTCAGATGACCCCTAGATGAGAGATGGATGGACGATATACACCAAAATTGTTGCATTTTCACAAACGTCGCTCTGAATGATCCTTGACATGTGGGTCATGTAGGATTTGGGTCAAAAGGTCATCTAGGGGTCAAGTTAGCCCAACAATATTCTGTGAATATAATGAGCATGAAAGCTGACAACCAAGAAAATTGTTTCTGAGATAAAATTGATAATTCAAAGTTGAAAAAGTATTACCAGCAGACAAGCACATATAAACAAATATCAATACAATAGTAGTAATAGAGTAAGAAAAAGGATTTAATTGCATAATCTCCCTATTAGTAGAAATTTACCTCCAAACAATTGCAACATTATACACAGGTATCTGAAATATACAAAATGGTAAAATTACTTGCAGAATTACACCAAAAAACTACAAATAGTAGTTCTCTTAACTAGTGAAACCAACTCATAATTTGTGATGTGATCTGGGAAAACCCGCCACATGTGGCACAGGACAGTTTTGAAAAAATAAAGAAAATACCTTAAAATCTGTTATGTTGTACTTTATTTTTTGTCAGATTGTATAAGGCATAACTTTTGATATGTGTATCATAGAAGGAAGAAGTAAAAAGTTATGGAAACTTTATATTTCAAACTTTGCAATGATAGTCAAAACTCAAAATATAAATTGTTCACCATGTGGCGGGTTTTCCCAGATCGCATCACATTTTGTTCCTTTGAGAAACACAATTTGGATGATTTTACCAAAAAGCACTGCATTATGACTGCACATCTTTTTCATAGTAAAGTCTGCCATCTACATGGCTTAACAGAATACCTTATTTTCAAACAAAATTTGAATTGGACATACCATGGATCTCTTCCATTGAAACACATACCCCCTCTCCCCCTCTATGCCAGATTTAGGTAGAGTATGAATTTCAAATGGAATAAACTGGTGGATAACTACATTTGAAATACAGGCCACCACGCTCTGTGGAAGTCCCCAAAAGTCTTCCACAGATGAGGGAGTTTCCATAACCTGACCCATCTGACACTTTTTTTCTGACACACTTATGAATTCGGAAACCTTAACGGAATAAACCTGTTCTTTATTCCGTGAAGGGTTTCCGAATTCATAAGTGTGTCAGATAAAAGTGTGTCAGATAAAAGTGTGTCAGATGGGTCAGGTTACGGAAACTCCCCGCAGATGGAGTCTAGATTACAAATGGAGAAGTCCACTGGATATCTTAGTTTGAAAATGCCCACCTTCTGCCAATAATGTCATTAAACACTATGTAAATAGAAAATAGTATGGGTAAGCACATAAGTGTTTTTTTTTACAGATTTCTTTATCAAAGTAAAAGGATAAAACCAAAATACTATAGGAAAAGTCTTAATTCCTACCAAATTTCATGTTTGACACTGACAGGGAAATAAGGCTCAAGACTGTGTACATTTAATCAATAAAATACTGCATATGGCTAATTCCATCTGCAACCCACATTCCAGGACCACATCTTTGTTAGTCACCTCATAAGGCAAATATTCATTATTACCATGTTACTTGGAATAGCTGAATGACATTCACACTTTGAATGTTCTCGTCTACTCATGTTATTTATTCAATCATTGTCAAAGAATGCGGCAACTGGTTTAGCAGAGGCCAATGCGGGGAAAAATATTACATTATTGGCTTGCAGAGCATGACATGAAAAATCTTGTGTGTGAGCAAATACTTTGAATCAGAAAACATGCAAATAGTGGTTTGCATGTAAATGCTGAAATCTGAATTTTGCCCTTTTCTGAAATTCCTTGACATGGACCTTCAGAAGAGATTTTTGCATTAAAGATTCTCACTAATTCTTAAAAGTGAAAGATCAGATTGCAATATTAGAGATTTTGTTCGCCTTGAATTTTAACCAAAAGATTGATCACTTTAGAACGTAAACAATCTCTTACACAGGTATGAAAGTAACATGCTATAATACTAGCCTTGATTTGCTGCATTTTACAGAATTTTACAATCTCTTACACAGGTATGAAAGTGCCATGCTATAATACTAGTCTTGATTTACTGCATTTACAGAATTTTACAATGTGTTGCTGGGACGGAATTTGAGGTGCACTTCGATTAATTTTTTAACTGCAACAAATTTACTAACAAACATAACTAGACCACAGCTGGTCTAGATTTTATTTATGTAATTAGAATAGATTGATAAAACTTGTGAATCAATTTACACTTAAAAGTTTATGTCCAATAAATAATATCCAATTAGAGTGAGACGCAAACCTACTGCATACAGATTACAAAGCATGTGTGTGTACCAGTGAAAGTTAAAGTTCAATATTTGAAATAAAGGGCAAAGCCCCTAATGTCACATGTTGTTTTACAATTAATATCATACAATTCCTAGACTTGGTACAAGGCTAAGCAGGCAATAGCTTGAGTTTTGACTGCAATGATCATTTCTGTTGTCTTTATTTAAATCACTGGTTATAAAATTGAATAGCAAAATTTGTTTGCCAAAATTATACTGAAATTAGTCTTTGTTCAGGTCTTTGATCTTGATGTTCTAGTAGAGCAAAAATGTGGGGTTTTGGCCCTTTTCACACAAATTGGATATTGACATTTAGTCTAAATAAATGTTTAAGGAAAAACAGAATAATATTATTTTAATTCCAAAAATAAGTGCTGTCTTTTTTCTGGAATATAGGGGTAGTAAAATAGCAAATATTAAGGGTTTCCACAGATAACATAATAAAAGTTAAGGAATTTTTATCTTGGGCAGGGGATATTCCAGAAATTTGACCAAAATTAGGAAAAGTTATGGAATGTTGTGTCTTTTAAGTGTGTGAGAGAGAGAGAGAGGGGAGAAAAAGGTTGGCAAAAGTGGCAAATATGGCTAAGAATGCACACAAAAAGAGCTGCAAACCAGTATTTAACCTCCTGAGAACTACCACCTTATTTAAAGAGACATGAGGAGATTTCCAGAAAGAAACGCCCCCAATTTTTTCTTGAACCTAGGTTGGAATGCTTACCAATGTATTAGATCACACCTGAAGTGAATAAGCCGAATACGCCGTCTTTATGTAATAAGATGATGATTTAGTAGTTTCTGTTGTGCACGACAAAGTCAAAGCATGGTTTTCTATGGGGAACGATTACGATAGCAGGCAAGTTCAAAACAAGGTTTGCGGTTTTCTTTTGCACCTGTTTGTCCAATAAACCTTCCAAACATTCTCAGTAGGTGGTCTACAACCGATCCAGTGAAATTTGAGAGAAATTCATATCCTAAAAAAATCTCCTCCTGTCACTTTAAGTATACATGATTGGGTCATTTGATGATATATTATTGGTAAATTGGTCCTCTCCTGTCGTTGATAGGGTAAAACTGGTGTAAGTGCTGTCACCAGGGCTTGGCTAGTAGACAATCTGTCTAACTTTTGTTATTTTTTAATAATAGAAGTGAGGCATATTCTAGTTGAGCATTTGCTATGGCATTCACACTGCTTTTATGCCATCAACGGCAGGGAAGGGCCAAATACAATTGAGGTCTTTACCCCCCTCTGAGTAACCAATCAAAATAAAGCTTCTATATACCTGTATGCACTTGAAGTTATTTTTTAACCAGGACTCTGATTGGCTAATTGCATCATATAACCCTATGAACACCCAATCAAATTGGCTGATTGTGTTAAAGGGGTTTTAAGACTGCACTTTTGTCATATTTGATCAAGGGAAATGCCGCCATGATCTTGAAAAGAGCATGGAATTCAGGGATCCTTAAAGAGACATGAGGACATTTCCAGAGAGAAGCACCCTCAATTTTTTTTGAACTTTTTTCTTTGCATATTTGGAATCCTTACCAATGTATTAGATCACACCTGAAGCAGGCCAGTTCAAAAGAAGGTTTGCATTTTTTTTCATGCTTGTTTGTCCAATAACCTTTGAAACGTTCTTGGTAGGTGGTCTACAACCGATCAAGTGCAATTTGAGAGAAATTCATATCCTAAAAAAAATCTCCTCCTGTCACTAATTCCACATCTGTGGCAAATCTAATTATATAGACTTGTTTCCATTAAAACATAGTGCATCTATAAAGAAACAGCCCTGTGGACAAAGAAAATGGAGACCACATGGGCAAAATATTCTGTTACATGGCCGGTACAAGGCACGCAGGGAGTCAATGGGAAGTGCTTCTATTATTACAAAATCAATTAAGAAAATTTTGTTCTTCTTTTTATAAGCCATTACTTGTTATATCAACATTGACAATACACACTGATTTTGATCGATACATTGTTAGGGGAAGTGTGGTCTATTGGTATAGGTAGCTACCAGATAAAGGAGATCCTCTGTTTATATCCCTGTAGGATTCATTAGACTGCTCAATCGCGACTGATGAATCAGACCTAGGCACACAGTAATTTTCCTCTTGTTATAATGATGATAGGATCATAATAATATCGTGATACAGCAGTGGGCCCATTAGAATCAGTAGAGCATGCTAGGAAAATCATCCATGAATGACAGGAAAGC